>OMLC01035561.1:31920-54247 GCA_900302585.1 Regalecus glesne
ATATGAATTTTCGTTGTTGGACTCGCTTGCTAGCTGATGATTGCGTGAAGCATGAAACAGGCTTGTACTGCAAAAGATCTAAAGAAATCACTTGAATTACTGGATTATCACTCTTTATTTGCTGAGCACTATCTCCTTCATTGTTGGTTTCCTTAAAGAAGTTTTAAACTTATTTTATTTAATCTTATATATTTGTGTAACAGAGTTACTCCCGGCCAATTAATTTCAGATAAGTGTACTTGTAAAACCAGAGTGACAATAAACATCTTGAATCTTGAATCCATATGCCTTGCTTGTCTCAGGGGTGTAGGTCCAGGCTGTAACACCCGGGAGATAGCTGACAAGCTGATCGATCTCAAAGCTGAGCTTGAAGACTTGGCCGTGAGGGAACATGAGCTGGACCAGCAGAGGGTTTGGGTCCAACAGAGTATCAAGAATGTCACAGATGACTCCAACAACAGCCCATATCCTTCTCTTGGCCTCCTGACCCATTAGGATTGTGTGTGTGTGTGGATGCATGTGTGGCATCGGTTCCTAAGCATGTAATTCAGTGTACACCTGTTTTAGTTTTGTTTTATTCTCTTTGGTCCTCTGAAATGCAGCTCTGCAGGTAGAATCGGCTGTCAACTGTAGAATTAGAATTAAAATCTAGCCAAATCACCAGCCTTATGACTAAAAGCTCTTCTGTTTATGTGTTCCAAACAAATGGTGAATAATAATAATAATAATAATAATAATAATAATAATACTCTCCTTTTTTGGGACAGTAAATGGTAAATGGACTTGTTCTTATATACCAGTGCATATGAACATTTTCAATGTAAATACACCAGATTTAGCCAACAGGGTAATTCTCATTTGTTGTCCTAAGCAATTAGGGTTCATTGTCTTGCTGAAGGACACTTCAACATACTTTCTTAAGGAACTGAGGATCAAACCATCAATTTTCCAAATTTTAGAGGATTGTTCTAACTTCTGAGCTATACACCCACATAGTTTTGCTCATAGTTCAACCCCTTTAGTGTTAATTTTTGAAATTCTATACATGTAAGGGGCGCTATAGCTCAGTGGATAGAGCAGTTTTCTGGCGATTGGAAGGTTGCGGGTTCTATTCCTGGTCCTGCAGAAAGCATGTCGAGGTGCCCTTGAGCAAGGTACTGAGTCCCTAACTGCTCCCCATGCACCAAACAGTGGCTGCCACAATAGAATGAATTAAATGCAGAGAATTGCAAATTTCCCCTTGTGGGACTGATGAGGGAATAATTATTATTATTATATTCATACCCACCTTTTTGCTTCTCTTTATGCCATCTTTCATAATGTCAAGAAATGTCCATGACACGCTATGTATTCTTAAAAAGAAGGGAATTCTCTTCTTAAAAAAATCAGTACTATAATCTTTTGAAACACTGTTGGTTGCCAAAGGTATCTAGCCAAGATTAATTATTTTTGTCTCTTCATCAAGTCACTAAAAGTCACCTCTTTGGAACAGGATGGAGTGTTCACTTTTATCCACTTGGTAAATAATAACATTTAAATTGAAAATTGGCCCTTAACACAGACTTACTTTGGCTTATGTCAGGCATGAAGACCTCTGTGGTGCTTTCAAAGGTAACATTTTTGTGGCACTTAATCTTATCTGTCACACATATTTTTGTCTGTGGTAGTCACTAGTATCTTGTCTATTTCATACAAAGTAACTCCACCTCCATCGCTCTCACATCACTTCTATTTCCCCTATCTGCAGGTGACACTCTTCTAGCAATTCGTGCTCCAACCGGCACACAATTAGAAGTGCCTATCCCTGAATCTGTAAGTGTTTTTAGCACACATATGTACATACACTTGGTTATTGCTGAAAGAGATGAAAGATTTGGTCTCACTGACACAAAACTCGGTGCTGATTTTGAAATGTGCGTATTCGTTCAACCATCAATGTTTATGGAGAAACTCATTCACTGAATTTTATTTCAGTCATGTCTCAGAATGGGGTGTTTTGTCTGACCCTTTCAATATTTCTATCCAGGTTCTCAATGGGCAGAGAAAATATCAGATCCGTCTGAAGAGTTCCTCTGCTCCCATCGAGGTCCTGCTTGTCAATAAAGACCCATCCAGTGCCTCTCCTGTTGTTCTGCAAGTCCCTCCTCCAGAGGATGTCCTTCACAGCCTCCCAGCAACAACATCTACCTCCCAGACACCCAATACTGCCTCCCAGGTCCCTAGAGATCTTATATTCTTTATGTTGTAGTGATTTATGGAGTCATTGGGTAGACTCCTGTCTTCCACTGTGTGTTCCTCTTTTGATACTGTGCTGAGGTGCTTGTGTGGAAATGGTGAGAAGGATGTACATTTCTGGTGGAAAAAACTGTATAATAATTTCATGAAATATGTTGTTTCATGGGTCTTAACCTTGAAACCACATGTTGGCACTTCAACTCCAGTTGTTTCTTTGCTAACTTGGCATAACGCTTAAAGTTTAGTCTTAACAGGTTTTGGTTTTTTATGTCCTGACAACTGTGGTTAGCAGTCTCACATCACAGCATAAGGGCCTGGGTTTGAATCCAAGGCTCCCCCATGCCCTTCCCGTTTGGAGTTTGCATGTTCTCCCTTGTATCTGTATGGATTTCCTGCGGGCACTCAAGTCTCTGCCCACAAAAGACATGCATTTTAGGGTTAACACTCCTTACTATGCCCCTGACCAAGGCATTAGAAGTAGAGGTCTTTCAATGTGTTAGTTTCGCCTTATCCACTTGCTAATCATAGGAACTTTGATCTCACTGCCATTTGCAGTCTTTAGCATTGGCTAATACACCAAGGACTTAAATTGTATCACAATGTGGCATATCATTCTACAGGGAAAGTCCAGCCTGATGCTAACAATTAAAATGAGAAACTGTAGAAACGCTTGTCATTATAATATCCCTGGACAGGTTACTGACTTAAACATCAGTGACAGACAAGTATTAAAAGGACATTGTTTGCATCCAGATCTTCAGGAATCTATCAACAAGATGGAAAACTGCATTTCCAAAATTAGCAAAATTGACACACCACAGTATCATATAAAAAGTTGTTCTTACCTGGTTTTTACAATTGACTTGTCATGGTGCAACATAAGATTTCCTTTGCCCATAAAATATAGCTTTTCTTAACTTGTCCTATATTTTTCTTTTTCCAACTTGTCTCCCCTCCTCAGGTCCCCAGAGCTGCCCCACTGACTCCCACCCCCTCCATAAATCCTAGCCCAGCCACAACATTAGCAGCTACAGCAGCCAACCGCACAACCTCAGCACCAGGTACAGACAAACTGATGCCCGATAACAGTGTTCTGGATTTAGATACTGATTATTTTCATTACATAAATCTTGAGTCTTTTCCAGCCAACCAATTTAAGCACTACTTGTTCAATGTCTTATGTACACATGATCTCTGATACTACAGATTGGAGTTTCCCCATGCTTACTTTTGCCCTTTATTTAGCTCCTAAAACACAACATTCACTTGATAATGCCATGATCCCACTTGACTCCAATAGCACAACAGTAACAGGATATTACAAAAGTTAATTCATGTTCCTGTATACTTTTATCCCAGAAGGGACAAGCAACTCTTCACTCATGTCTGCAACAGATACACCTGCTTCAACGTCTCTGGTTACTCAGCAACTCCAGTCATCCGCTTCACTGGATGGACCCACCTCCTCTAATGCTCCTACAGTATTTGAACCAATCAAATCGGATCCCGCTGAGCGTAAGTTTTGTCTTTCTATTTGCTGGCTCTTCAAGATGATTTCACATGGATATCTGTACCATTTATTTCCTTTGAAGGACTGTCTTGCTCCAGACAAGGAAGAAAACCCTTCAAATGATGTGACAGCCCCATGGACATGTAAAAAAAATATTGCCATGTATATTCCAAACTTTTCACCTTTACTGACTTAAAGTTCTAATCACGCTTTGCAGAGTTGCTAGCTTGCTGTTGCTAAATTACTTCCATCTCACGTTCCATTTCAGACTGTGGGTGGTATAGCTAAGAAGGTAGGGCAGTCATCTAGTAATTGGTTGGTGTTGTGATCCCTGGCCCCTACAGAAAGTTTGTCAAGCTGTCCTTGAACAAGACACTGAACCCCTAACTGCTCCCTGGGCCCTGTGGCTACTCACTGCTCCTATACAATAGGACAGGTTAAATTCATGTCTTTTCTTCATGCTACTTATTGTGAATACTTTTCATGTGGGCTCTGCACTCATTTTCCCTTGCCTGGTATAGTGAATTTGCCATCCAAATGACTGCCCTGCACCATGTGAAAAAAGGCCTAACTTGTTTAACTATGTAAAACAGCTGCTGAAATATCTTTAAAGATTGACTTTATGGAAGCCAGCTCTGGATGATTTTAGGCATAGTTTATAATTTCCTAAGCATCATTGTTTATCAAAGGGAATAAATAATCACAAAGTGACAGAGTAAAGTTCACATCGGATAGTGATATTTTTCCATAAGATTGACACTTCATTATGTAAATGGGTTCATTTGACTTTATTTGGAATGTCATCTAAATGTTCCAACCCAGGATTCACAGTGACCTTATTAACTATCATCTGTGCCCTGTATATGAAATCGTGGCTGAAAAGCTAAACTATCTACTTGTGTCTTCCTTTAGTGCTGGACTTCCCCAAAGAGCTCTCAGAAATGTTTGACCCAACAAAAGGTAAATGGCTGTTGAATATGTTGTAAACAAGACATTTATGCGATTCTGTGTGTAATATGTCACGGCATCATCTCCCCCCCCATTTTCCTGATAGAGATCATGAGTGGTGACCTGTTGGAGGACTTGATGTCATCAGAAGGTGAGTGTGTGTCTGTGTATATGCACATGTATTGTTAGGCCAGGAGTTCAGTCAAACATCACCATATCCTGTAAAATAATATTATCTAGGTTTCATATAGTGGCTTGTCTCATTTAACAGCAGAGGATGTAGCTTGTTTAGACAAAGAAAAGCCAGTCCCAAATAAAGACTGGGTCAAAAATAGATATCTCCCTAGCATGAATTTTATCAGAACAGTCATCAGTCATGTTGTACATGGTCCTCTGTTGCTCTGAGTTCAGTTTTTTTTAAGCCTGAAACATGCAAAAAAATGTTTTCATCATTAACGTTTTTTATGTCCACATGGACCATGGAGTTAGGTTACATAAAAAATAACTAGTATTGTTATAGTTGGAGACACTCTTGTAATTTCAAGATTCAGTTCCACAAATACTAGTTCATCAGCGGACACATACATGTTAAAAAAACTGTAGCTGTAATTTCAAAAAAGGGAAATGTAATGTTGATGTGGTGCTTCTCTTAGACAAAAGATCAATATTGCAGTAGAACAGTGATAATGAAATAATGACATTACCGCTGTTTAAATAATGCAATAATCACAAGGCTGAATGGCTGTATTTATGTCTTTATTATATATTAATTATTATGATACAAACAAACAAAAAAATCCTGAATAAATGCCAAATTAGAAACAATGGCCTTTCTTTAATAATCCATTTTCTCAGTTAAAGGCCCGGTATTCTTTTCAGTTAAGGTAAAGGCCCCAGCCTTTATTTAAGTATTTACAGTACACTAAAAATCCTGAGTAAAAATAATAAATTCAAGTTTTACATTATAGGCACTTAAACTGTTCCTAAAACGTGGCCTGCGACTTTCAAGGTGATTCTGATATTTTTAAACATGGGCTCTATTTTCCATCATGTGGGGTCTAAAGGATCTGATCCAGTCAATGGCAAATGTCAATGACAATGGCAAAAACAAGCACTTTGTAGATGTGGTTTGATGGGTGCAATTACCCCCAAGGATTACATTGCTGTGCGTTTTGTGGCTGCCAGCTGAAGCGTTCTTGCTCCATACTGGACCAATTCCAAAGATTTTTGTTCATATTTGTCATTTAGACCCTAAACAATGGAAAAATGCAGCCCATGGTTAAGAAAACCGAAATTAACCTTTAGCACCAACTAACCCCTATATATCTTTAATGGGTCTTTTTCTCCTCTAGTGTTCTCTCCCCTCCTCCGACTCTCCCCTCCTCCTGGTGACCATGAATACATATACAACCTGGATGAGACGGAAGGCTTGTGTGACCTCTTCGATATCCCCATCCTCAATCTCTGACCCTTAACCTCGACCTGAGTATCGGGGCAGTTGGCATGATGACCTGTGGTCAATTTCCCCCACTGATGGTCAAGAGGAGATGAGGTTTGGGGTAGCAGGGAAGCTGACCTGTTGTCAGTATTTGAGGACTACCCCACCCTGGTTCTGGAAGCTTTGATGGAGCTCTGTGATCCAGTTTTGTTTTGCAGCCATGTGAAGGAATACAAGCAAGAACAAATCCATTTTACCTACTGCTTTTCCTCGGAAACAAAATTAAGACTTTAATCATTTGAGTAATTCAATTTTTGGTGGATTCTTGAGTATGACACAACGTTTTTCCATGTGTCTGCCTCACCTTTGCTTGTAAGTGAATGTGTGTGTGCACATGCACGTTTAGGTGTGCGTGCATTATTCACGGATGTTGGTTTTAACCCTTTCTCCTTTAGTTGTATGAGATGTTGTGGGTGGTCATGGACTTAGATGGAACTTTTGGGGTTAAGGGTGGATGTCCTCCTTGATGCCGCATGGTGGGTTTGAACCTGCAACCTATGGCCTGTCAGTTCCCAAAGCACGGGCCATACCACTGAGCTACCATGGCTCCCTGTTTATTGACGTTGAAAATTCTTCCAGAAAGTTCTCCAGAGAAATGCCCCAAGTTTTTATTCAAGTTTTAGAGCAGTTGATGGAGCGACATTGTTGTCACTCTTGACAGCAGCTCACACATAGGACATTTCTTGTTTCAGCTTAAATGTGTTTAAACACAGCTGGTTAAATATGCACTGTCCTCTTGTACATAGAGAATATATATTTTGTATTACCAGCATTTGAGACAAATGTGTAATAGTTGAGCTACCCTTCTAATACAGCAATGAGAGAGGTCTGTTTTACGTGTCCCCATGTTCTAGGGGTGGGCACAAACTTAGGTGGACCTTGGAATTCAGCAATAGTTGGCAAAAAAATGAAAAAAATAAACAAAGGTACCATGCTCAAAGCAAAGGTGTGACTTTTCATGTTTTTTCTTGCTACACAGTTTGACCTCCTGCTTCTTTGTGGGAAATGTATCTGTACTCATTCAACTTCTCAGGCGTTGAGTGCTGTCTTACATCAGTAGAGAAAAGGGGTTCTTGATATTAAGACACTTCTTTCTCAGATAATCTAATCTTTGTTGCTTTTACCATCTAAATAAAAGTTAGAGATCAACAAATGGTGTTCAGAGCTTTGACAAAGGACTTTATCTAATCCCTGCAGACATCACTTCTGGCAAACTTGTTTAGGAATGGGTCTAAGCTGATTGTAAATGAGCATTTCTGCTCAGAGGCTTAATGAAAATGTTGTCAATTTGAATTTAATCCCTGTACATTTTTCTCTCCGTTTTATTAACGGGACCGCCACTCAATTGTTTTGTAGTTGCTAAAGCTCTGCACATCACCCTTATGTTTGAAACTTGGCACCACTACACTTCTTCTCCACTCCTTAGGCATCCACTCACTTTCCCAGATCATGCTGAACAATCTAGTTAAAAACTCCACTGCCATCTCCTAAACACCTCCATGTCTCCACATGTATGTCATCTGGACTAACTGCCTTTACACTCTCCATCCTCTCCATAGCTGCCCTCCTTGCTGGTCTACTGCACTTCCGGTTTCACTATCCCCATATCATCTAACCTTCTTTCTCTCTCATTTTTATTCATTCAACAGCCTCAATATACACCTTCTCCCTTTAGCAGTCATTGTGCCAACATTCAAAGTTCTGACTCTCACCTCCCTCTTCTACCCTTCCTCCTCCCTCTGTCTCCCTCCTTTCTCTTATTTGCTTTCACCCAACAATAGCATACCACTAGCACCCTGCTGGTCAACAGTACTTGTGGCACTCATTGGTAACCCAGACCTTCACCGATCTGATATGGAAATCTAATTTATGATCCACATGTTTAATTTGGCTAAGGATTTAGCCTACAGAGGCAAATTTCTGATTTGTGATAATGGGCTATATGAATATAATTGACTTGACTTATGCCAGATACCCCTCCTGATGCAATCCTCACCATTTACCCAGGCTTGGGACCAGCACTAAGAATGCACTGGTTCGTGCATCACAAGCAGCTGGGTTAAATCTGCCTGCTAACATGTATGTACTATATGAATGCTATTTTATTCAATGATTTTGTATGTGTGTATGTGAAAGGACATGTAAGTATTTCTCATGCATTTTTACTGATAAAGTGAATATAGTCATGTGATTATTAATGCTAGCAATTTCTACTGCTGCTCGCCTTTTGTATATGTGGCATTAATTCCTATTCATTAGTTAACTGTTCCAAGTATCCGTTCCCCCCCAAGAAACACATCTCTCATTTTGAATTAGATTTTTCTGCTTTAAACTTTCCCTGTAATTCATGCAGGGGGCAGATGAGTAGTTGAAGTACCAATGATATTGTTGATTTTTGTTTGTAAAGATTGTTTTTGTTATGTAAGAACACTTCTTGATATTTCTCCATTTCTGTAATCCTCTCTGAGTGATTTTGTGTGTGTGTGTGTGCGTGTGTGCGTGTGCGAGCGCGGATGTGTTTATCTCCATCTCTATTGCTTGTATAGAATAGCATTTATTTTTTTATACCAGCTAGATATATTATTATTACTACTAATTTGAGGCTATACTTAAAAGTTTAAGTAATTCATCCACAAAAGATTGATCTAATTCAAGGCAACCTTTCTCTCATTGCACTTTACAGCACTCTGGCCATATGGATGGATTACTTCTCAGAAGTGTTGACCCGGTGACGGTCCTTGTGGCTTGTATGATGTTACTTGGCTTAATCTTTTCAAACAACACCCAGGAAGTTAAAACGTGTTGACTCAAATGTCATAATTGGGTATGTGGAGAGTGTGTGTTCTGTATGGGACTCAAATTATACCCATGGTATTGTTTTAATATGATCACTATTGCTAAACTAGCTGTGTCATCTGAAATAAATCCTTTTGTATCCTATGTGTGTCATTTGGATTTCGCTAATTCGAAATAAAAAGTATTTTCGTATACACTGATGATGTTGAACAGAGAAAATCATCTGACTTACTGCCGCTGGAAAACTAGACTATACCTTCAGAATAAATTCAGTTCTGACAACTAAATTGGAAGAGGTCTGGGCCTGAGGCTAAAAGCTGGATGATGTCCATTAATTGATTTTATGTATTTTATTTTAGCTACATTAGCTTTAACTGCTGCACACATTCAGCAGCCAGTGTTATCTAAAATTTAAGTGAAACATCATCATACAGGACCCATAAGATGTTATTTCTTAGCAAATCCAAACATAAAGTGACATTTACATTATGATACAGGGTCTAAGGACATAAAGTGTTAGAGTAGACCCCACAAGCCCTGGGATGTAGTGTTGACCTGTCCAGGGTGTTTTTCCTCCTTTTGCCCATTGGGCACTAGGACAGACTCCAGCATGACTCTGCAACCCAACCTCAGGTAAGCAGTTGAAAATGGATGGATGGGCTATACAAATATACTGGACGTGATCTGACATCTTGTGAATATTTCCTTAAGCTGGGAACCAGAGTGGTCAGTTGACATAACTTTGAAGTTGCAATGAATTGAAGATTGAATTTGTTAAAGCATAGTTGGTTTTATAGTGAACCAATATTCTCATGATAGTAAATCGTCTCAAAAAGGAAATGTGCAAACGTCCTTATCTTTGTGTCCCAACCAACTACACAAGGGCAATAATGATGGACAAAAATAAAGTGTGTTTGATTCTGTGTGCACATCATCCATTGATTGCCTGTTGTCTTGGGAGAGTGATCCCTTCTCTGTGCCTCTGAGGTTTCTTCCTATTTTTTCTCCCTGTTTAAAGGTTTTTTAAGGGAGTTGTTCCTCATCTGATGTGAGGGTCTAAGGACAGGGGGTTGTGTTAATGTAAAGCCCACTTTGTCTAATTTTATAATTTGTGATGATGAAATTGACTTGACTTGGACTGCTGTGATTATGCTGGGGTGGATTTGACATGCCAGCTTGTCCTGAAGTTCAAAATGATTAAGGTGGGGTTTAATTGCTCCTTGGGTGGGCGTGGTGAGTGTGGGGAGGATGGGTTATTAGATCCAGGTCCCAGTGGCCCCTGGAGCACTAATCCAGGCTTGGTTAACCAAGTATGCAGTCAGGTAGCCAGGCGCTGAAAGCTAATGGGGAAATAAACATCAGCATAATGTGATATTTCCTTTAAATAATTATCAGTAACATTTCTATGACATATGAAAACCATCTTTTTTCCATAGGGGCTAACTTTGCCAAAAAGGGATTTTTTTTTCTAATCTTCAAATTTCAACCATTTATCTTGTATATACTGTAACATATATTGTACAAATGCTAGCATGCTCTGTCATGTCTATCCACCTCAGACATGCATTTAAGAAGCTAACATTTATTTAAACATCTCTGATATATTCTCTGCACAATTGCACTTTACGACCTGTTATTTTCACCACTATATAGAAAAACCCTGTGTATACATCTGGAAATTGACGTGTTGTGTTGTCATTCTATGTGAAGTACCTGTGAGAGCCATGAAACTGAAGTTAAATTCCATGTATGTGTAAACCTACATGACCAATGAACTCATTCTGATGATTCCTTCATGGAGCATGATTGGAATTGGGACCAGAGACTGAGGCTCAGTTGAGTTTGAAATTATTTTTATGGAAATTTTGGAGTTTATGATGGTTGTCTTTGGTAAATTTAGATTCCATAACGCATTTCTGTTAGGATTTTATAAAGCAAGTGCAAGGTATGAGCGGCATCACCAGTACCTAGTGTCCTCCTGCAGGGGGCGAAGTGTGACCGACCCCGTCCAACCCGGAACTTTGAGTGATCAATCATCTCTTGGAATTTTGCAAGGCGCTTTCTCCGGTTGTCTAGTTCATAGTCCGGTGTTTCTCTGAGTTTATCGCCGGGTTAGGATTATCTAGTTTACTTGGGGGGAGAAAATAAAATCTTCCAGATGTTTCTTGAAACGACAACGGCACATTCGCTAGGACGGTAGCCCAACCTCTTCTCTCTTCAAAACAGGTAGGTCACAGTCGAAGAAAAGCGATGCAACCGACTCGCACCGCCACTGGAAACTTTACGTCTAAGTTCTGTGTAAACTGAAACAAAAGATTTATTTCTTATTACCGAATAATGACTGCCGTGGAAGTCAGAGGGAAATTTACATTCAGTACGTTTGCTGAGACGTCTGTGGCGCGCATTCAACAGCCTGTTCAATTTAAAGTTTGGTTCACGCTGAAAGGACTTCATTCACTGTCGTCTGGACATAATTATCAGACTGACAGTCATGTGGAGTACAACAGACGATTCGCTTGTGTTTGTCTTTTTCGCGTTAAACTGCTTTATTTCTGTTTTCTTTGCTCGTGTTTACGTGTTTTGTGTGTATGGGGAAGGGGTTGCAACTGAAGTAGTTATCTCCCAAGCCGTGGCCTGTAGACCCTGCTGATACCAATGACAACAGACTCTACGCATGTGTGTCTCTGTGTAGGGGGGTTGCCTTGTCAGGTTAGGAATTCCAGGCAGCTTTTCAAGCCTCCTCCTTCACACCTCCCCCAATGGGGAGAGAGAGGGAGAGATGGGGCCGGATGGCTTCTGCAAGGTCATTCAAGGAGATATGTGACACATGAGGGTGCTGTCTTAAAAGGTCTCCTGGCATTCTTGCTCCTGGCTTCATCAGGCAAAATGATCAGAGGTGGATATTTGATATTTTTTGTCATTTCATCCCCTTCTCCCTGTCTGTGCTACTTAAATTCACTCTTGTTTATTATCCGTTGCCCAATCAGACCTAATATTTAAATAAGTCTCAGTTTAAACATGGCAAACTGAAGCTTATTCTTATTCCATTGGAAGGCCTGTTATGCAAACTCCAACCTCTGTAATGCATTGCGGTTAAATCTGGATGTGGGCCACAGTAGCTCAGTGGGAGAGAGTACGCTTCGGGAGGTGATGAGCAGGGGCTATGGGTTCGAACCCACCATGGGGCATCAGGAAGAGCATCCGGCCTTAATCCCCTAAACTCCATCTAAGTCCATGTCTACCCCCACAATGTGGAGACTCATCATGACATGTTAAACAGACCTCTCTCTCACCTTTGCAATGTACAGCAAACTTCAGTGTTGCTGTTCCAATTGAGACGACGAGTGAACCATCATGAGGAGGATGGGTTTTCATTATCGAGGCAAAATTAAGGATACTATACATTATATCCTGTACATATCAATGGGGAATTGATGTATATGTCCAGGTATACTACATGATTAGAAGAAAGAGAGGTGGGTCAGCTTTTCAATGTGTTTACGCTGACTTCACTTGGGATCATAAACAAACAAATTTATGCAAACTGTAGCATTAGTCACTGCTTCATTCAAGGAACTTTGCAAACAGACACTCCCTCTATGGTTAGGCTTTAGCAAGAGGTGATGAACTCCTGTATACTGTGTGGAGGAAATTCAAATCCCTCTATTTCTGTACTGTTCCTTGTAATTAGACAACACATTTCATCCTATGACTTTGACACTACAATTGCAGTAGAGGGTTGAGAATGCTGAACAAGATAGAGATAGTAACAACCATGCCTCGTCTTGGCCCCATATAAGCTGTCAGCTCCTCGTATCCAGTTACTCTAAGATTCAGTCAAAGAAGTTTGCCACAGATAGCTATTTGGGAATCATAAAGTTTTTGGTTTATGTAGGTTTTTTTGGCCTCTTTTTTTAATTAGCTATAGCATCGTCAAAGGCATGCTCATGATCCCCGAGGTCTCTACATTCCCCACCAATGAGGAAAGGTATTTAGCTGAGGTGAAACAAATGTTCAAATCCATTATTTTGACAGCCTGTGTTGTTAATCCTGAGTTCGATGATGGCACCATCTGCTGCTCTTCCTCGCAGCACGGGCTGTCTAAATGTTGGATTTAACCCCAGCTAAACATTTTAGCCCAGCAGAGATCACTAGCACACATTCAAAGATGCTATAGCTGATTTGAAAAACAGGTACAAAAAAGCATTTTGATTTATTCTTAACAGCTGGCTCTGCTAAGTTTATGTGACCGAATCTGAGATGAACAGAAGGTTACAGTGAGTGGAGGTCAGACACGGGCCCAGTCTTGTGAATAGTTATTCTGCTGGTCTCAGGAATTTCTCGCTCTTCACAAACATGTAACTTGTTTTCGGAAATAACTAATGAATTGTCTTAGAAGGGTTTTGATGTTATTCTGAGATGTTACCCCAAATCTTGTAGTTGTGTATCAACTTCAAATTAAGTTAAGTTGAATCAACTGAAAACACTTTTGAATAACTGCAAGTGTGCTTCGTGTAAGACAGCTGAAGTCACATACCAGAGGGCTAGAACAGATTTATCCACTCCTGGATTGCAGAGGCATGCAGAATGCCACCCAGTTTTGAATGAAGCCTGTTGCGTGTAGGGACAGGTCATGAGCGTAGAGGAAGAACGGAGCTTTGTCCCTGGTGTGGGAAAACCCTCTCTGTTGGAGACCTTCTGTACTCAAATGGAATTTCCAGCTCCAAAAATCTGTTGAGCAGTCAGCTGACAAGTCCAGGGGCCCAAAACTTGAGAAATGTTGTTTTGACTGAGGGCCAATATTTCTTTCTTGAAGTGCACCTGGTATGCTCATCTTACATCTTTTGTTTCCCTTCTTCTGTCTTTCTCTTGTGTAGTCTTGTCCAGGCCTTGGCCTGAATCAGTACATTAGAAAATCTGTCTCTTCTACTGTCTTGATGCATGCTCAATAATCCAGGCAAGGGAAATCACAAAAAATGTGAATCGGTTCTTGCAGTCTGCTCAGACTGAAGATGTCATCCGAGTGACGAAATGTTTCTGAATAAACTTCTGACCCAGTTGAACTGATTCACCTTTTTCGTGATGTCTTTTCTACTGTAGTCTTTGCTACTCTACTGTAGTCTATGAAGTACAGTAGAGTCTATAGCATGCAGGTTTTCTGCTATATATAGACAGTAAACTCGACTGTAATAGGGGGCTATGGTACTGCAGTGGTAGAGTGCATGCTTTGGGAACTGATTAGCTAAAGGTAGTGAGTTCGAACCCACTGCAGTGCATCAGAAAGGGCATCTGGCCTTAATCCCCTAATTTCCATCTAAGACTGTTTCCATCCCCACAACATGGAGACTAATGGTGACATGTTAAACAGATCTCTCTCATTGAACATTCTGTAATAGTATTTCAAGAAACCCCAAACAGTTCTATGGTAGCTGGGACATTGGTACTCCATTTTATAGATGCCAAAAATTCTTTCCAAGTTGCATCAGCTTAAGTCCCACTTATTACTGATTATAATGATTTTCTGTCGTTCCGTACCTGGAGTATTCTGACACTCAGTTTGTTCCCACACAAGCTTTTACACAGATAGGCTTTATTTCAGAGAATGACTTAATTTCACATAATAGTGTTGTGGAAAAAATAACAGACTAGACTGCAATGGCAGCCGCGATACTAATGAAGGTAGGATGATGTGGTCAAGGAAGATGGTTTCGGTTCCATGTTTTCGAGCAGGTCTAATCGCCTCGACTCTAAGAAATCCAAACAGCTGTTCAGCCCAGACGCAAACAGCCCACGGGCAGTCTTTGTTAATGCGAAGCTATAACATACCATCACCAGGAGTTTGCCTTTGAATTTGCTGACTCTTACCCTGCTTAGAATGCACCAGAGAAGACCTGTGTTCCCTCAAATCCCTTTAAGATTAGGTATTTAGCAGCTGTGGCTCTATTTGCTGGGTAAGACGTAACGTTGACCTTTAGCATCATGTCGAGCCCAGGCATGTTTGTGCAGTCTCTGTGTCTTAGGGACAAACATGGCCAGCCAGAGCTGGCATGTCATCTGGACCGCTGATGTTTCCTGAAGAGAAACCCAATGTCACTGGGCTTTTCTTTTTGTCCCTAGCATCTCTGGTCAACAGAGATTAGCAGGGCTATGGTATCCCATCAACAAATTATCTTTTTGATCTGGTATACACACTCCTGTGTTTGTCTTGGCCCCTATGAGTCTCTGCCGACATGTTCCTGTGATGCTAGTCTTTATCAATAGAAACACCGCCTCATGGAGAGGGACAGAGAGACGAACGGAGGGAGAGAGAGAGGTGAGAACAGTAGTGGTGTGTCGTATTGACAGAACTATCACTGTAACATCTGCAATAAAATCGAGCTTTGTTTCAGCGTTTTAAAATGCACTTTCTGTGAGACTGTATAGTGTTTTTACATCACTAGCACCATGCACAAGCAGGCACAAGCTTCCCCTTTCTTTTCATTATTATCTCAAGAAGAAAAAGGAGAAGGGCCTGGATCCAACTACATTGTTTCCACGTGCTGAGCATAGGGAGACAGAGAGAGGGAGAAGGGGAAAGAAAAAGGGGAGGGGTTGCAGCCAACAAGAGCTTCTTCTGTGTACTCTGGGAACATTATCTGAAGGCCGAGGAGGAAGTGAGTGCGCGCGTGCGCGCGTGTATGTGTGTGTGTGTGTGTGTGCGTGTGTGTGTGTGTGTGTGTGCGGAGTGAGAGCCGTAAAGAGTAGAGAAGGGGGTAGTTAGGGAAAAGGGAGAGCACAGGAAGCACCTACAAGTTCCATAAGCTGGCCCATATATTAAACTGCACTACCAGCATTTAGCACATCAGCTTCACATACTTACCTGTGATTGCACAGTGAAAGAGGAACTTGTCACTCATTTTATTCATTTTGAAAGTGAAACGTTCTTAATTGCATGAAAGGAGTGTCATAGTTCAGTGGTAGAGTGCGCATTTCAGGAACTGACAAACCAGAGGCAATGGGTTCGAACCCAACACAGTGTCAGTAAGGCCATCTGATCTTAATCCCCCAAGCTCCATCTAAGTCCATCTCCATCCCCACAATATGGGAACTGATCAGGACATACTTATATAAAAAATTGGAACCAACTGTGAGTAATGGATGGGATTCAAATTACAACTTGCCTTAAAAAAGCCTCAAATCAATGACGGTCACAGTCGGACACCTGGAAGTAAAGCTTTTAGGCCTCTCTTGAAGGAATTGTGTGAGTGTGTGGCTCTGACAGAAGCGGGGGGTGTTCATGACAGCATTTTTGAGCCAGATGGGGGGAGAGGGGAGTACCACCTGTGCTTGTCACTTTTGAAGTGGGCATAGACTGTAGGCCTTTCAGAGGTCAAGCAGGAGGGCAGATGTTAATATGTTTTTTCAGATGAGTCAGCACAGCTTTTGAGACTGCCCAGAAAGCCTGGGCAGCAACAGGGTTGCCAGTGTAAGGATACAAAGAGAGGCATTGGTATCTGGGCATCAAGTCAGGTTGAAAGCCAAGCATGCGGCATTGTTCTGTTTTTCCTTTTGTGCAGCAGTTGGAATCCACAGGCTTTGAGAATTGACCTCATTGCTGTTATTTGATTTGAGTGATCTACACTGCTGCTTATTCTACCCATTATTCCATGAACTCGCTGTTATATCTCATAAACCTTCTTTGTGGTTAAAGTTTGTGATGGTGAGGAATCCAGGCCCTATGCTTATGTAGAGTTATTTAAAAAAAATGTAAGCCTTTACTTTTTCTCCTACTCAGGAGCATTTTGGTGAAAACTTAGAGTTTGTTAGGAGACTTGCTGCTACATTTATGGTCCTGCCAACATATTTTGACACGTTTTCAAATGAGTAACAAGAACTAAGATAAAACTAGCTCCCTTCTTTCTGCATTCAAGATGTCTATTTGAAAGAGCTCAGAGCTGAGGAAGAACTTTCTTTACACTTTTCCATCTACCATGTTTCCACAGCCAGTGTACCAAGACGTGCCAACATGCCACAACAGAAGGACATAGTGAAGATAGCCATTCAGATGCCAGGGGCTTATCCCCAGCTCATACAACTGGATCAGGTAATGCCCATCACAGCAAACATCACCACACATGCTTGCATTCATGTAGGGTAGCCTTCATACATTTATATGCTCAGCGTATACAGATGGGTGACAAATTAAAGGAAAAACCTGAATGCTTGACCTCTAAAGTGAGGGAATCCAGGGGCTCTGTTATACCGTCAGAGGCATTTTCCTGGCTTGTTCTAGATCTACTTGACCCCTCCTAGAGAAGGATCACTATAAATATGTACAAAGTTATTCCAAGTGACCACCTTTACTGTATGTAAAATATTTCCATAAATGATGGGATTGGTTTCTTCCAGGATGACAATATCCCCATCCACAGGAGACAAGGGCTCACTGAGTGGTTTAATGAGTATGAGCGAAAATGATGTAAATCATGGTATGGCCTTCACTGTCACCGGATCTCAACCCAATTGAACACCTATAGGAGATTTTAGACTTAGGTGTTAGAAAGTACTCTCCATTACCATCAAAGTTCCAGATGAGGGCATAATTTTTGGAAGAAAGGTGTCCATCCCTCCAGTAGAGTTTTAAGACTTGTAGAATCTATTGGCTCATTGAAGCTGTTCTAGAGCCTCATGGTTCCCCAGCATCTTACTAGTGTTTGTTTCTTTCTTTGATTAATCACCCATCTGTATGCATCCACGCTGTAAAAAGAACAGCTGCATTCGAGTTGCCTCTTCTTTATGGAAAACAGGGTCGTTAATAATCAATTGAACTTCATTTAATGCTGTTAACTAACTATTTGATCAATGAAGTGTTTTTGTTGTCATCTGTGTCATGAATGCACTAGGCAAGGCCAGCAAGGACCTGCTACACCTAAATGAAAATAAAACACTCAGATCAATACTATCAAACATATTATATATATTTTTTGTTTTCAAGCAAACACAAAAATAACTTTAGAACTAGAAGTATTTGCTGAAACTCTGCCACAGTAGCCCAGTGGTAGAGCACACTCTTATGGAAAGGAAGGGTCAGAGGCAGCAGATTTGAACTCACAGTGGGGTGTCAAGAAGGGTATCCACTCCTAATCCCCCATGCCCCATCTAAAACTGTGTCCAGACCCACAACATGGGGACTAACCATGTCAGTCATTGTTGAAACTGATTCGCGATACTTATAACCCCATTGCCAATGTAGTGTGATACAACTACTGCAGGAGGATATATTTTCAGCAGCACTTTAATATATCTGCCAAGTGAGGTGAATATGATGAGGATTTATGATGTCAAGCAGAAGACCAAAAGCACTTAACTTTATTTTAAAATTACTGTGACAAGGTTCAGGCACCGGGGGGAGGAAAGATACTCTTAAAGCAATTTCAAAGTAACGAGATTCATCAAGCACAACAACTGTTTGGGAGCACACATTAAATTGGATTACCTTTTAAGGACCAGTATAGTGGATCCATTTTTACGTGTCATGACTAGTCCCCACTTTCCAGGTGGACACACACTTAGATGGCACATGGGAAATTAAGGCTGGATGGCCTTCTTGATGCTTCATGGTGGGTTAAACCTGCTGCCTCTGGCTTGTCAGTTCATGAAGCACACGCTCTACCACTCAGCTCCCACAGCCCAGAGGTTAATATTTTTTACAAAGGTTTGTCTCACAAAGTAGGATTTCTTGTGTTGCTACCTTCCATCTTATTTTGAGCCAATGCTGGATGTTCTATTTTACTAAAGTGGATCACTGTTTGACAGGGTACATTGTCACGTTAAGTTGTGCTACACATCTAATCTGCTGCAGGACAGTTTAAATGCAGGATTACTGATCATAAACAACTCTTGACCAGTGAACTCGCGGGGAAAGCACTGTGCTTGGCCGTCAGAGGAGAATGAAGCAGAGTAATTTCCCTTCACTTAACCGAGAGCGCCCAGATGATCCAGAGGGGGACACTAGTGAACCCAGAATACTTTATCCAACCTAACCCCTACACCCATGTGAGGTCAATTATGCCTCACTAACTATGGCCCCTCACCTGTGGTTGGAAACGGCGCAGCCGGGTTTCAAACACCCAACTGCATGACACAGAGAGGCACTGAACCGCGCCTTAACCCCGTATGCCACCAGAGGCCCTGTGTGTGAGAAAAATTGAATCTTTCTATAATTAACATAGGGGTGAAATAAGGTGTCACTTCCTCTGGCAATACGTCTTGACACAAATATCTGTTATGGCAAATGCAAAATTATGCATTTACTTTTGCAATTTCCTCCAAGCACACAGTGTCTCATTATTGTCTGCCCCAAAGAAAAAAACTGCTTCACCTATAAAAGCTTGTGATTCTTGCAAAGTGTTTGCTTTGATACCTCTGCATGGTGCTTCATGATTGTTCGTACTGGTTCCAACAATTTCAGAATGTACTTCAAAACTGAAAAAGAGAAATACACTCAGCCATATGGACTTGTATCAGAGTTGTCAAGCATGACCTCATATACCCTGTATTAAAGAGGTGTGCTCAGATTTGCTAGCAGCAGGAACAGAGCACACAACTTCCTGGACCCCCACTATGATGGAACGCCCTTCAGTTTTAGAGAGGGCCTGGAGTATGTTCTATCAGAGGACCCTCTCTTGATCTTTCTGGTTCACTTTTTTCCAGTGTGCGAATGAGCACACTTCGGATTGTCTAAGGTTTTTTTCCCCCAATGAAAATGCCCTAGCCCACTCTATGCGCTGGCAATCAGATGAGCAGGAAATCACTTATTTGAAAAATCGCTCATCCTGGCTCTATTTTATTTTGGCTCTATTCTTGCAAAGTTTTGAGGCATTTGCTCTACCCCCTGGTCAGCATGGAGCTATACCAACTATTCCAGTTAAAATTATTTACTTTACTTTTAGTTACATTGCTTTAACTTTTCTGATCAGGAATGTGTAAGAAGAAGAAGGAAGGAGAAGGATTCCCTTATCAGTCCTGCAAGGGGAAATTTGGATTTCTCTGCATTTTTGACCCAACCTATTGTATAGGAGCAGTGAGCTGCCAACATATGGCGCTCGGGGAGCAGTTAGGGGTTAAGTGTCTTGCTCAAGGACACCTAGACATGCTGTATGCAGGACCGGGGATCAGTCCTGCAACCTTCTGATTGCCAGACGACCGCTCTACCCACTGAGCTATGGCGACCCATACTTTGTACTTTGTTAGTTTGGCTTGTTGAAATAAATACAGCAGTAAATGGTTTCATCTTTTCATGGACCAATGTTTACCTACATTACTTCAGGGGGGCACACAAGATAGGATGGTTGAATTACAGTATGAATTCTTTGCCAGGGTTACTGAGTGTTGGTGATGTACTGTACCTTACAGTTAAAGCAGCAGTAGACCACTTTTTTTGCTTCAACTTATCATTGTGATGACATAGGTGTTGATTACACGATGCAATGGTTACCGAAGAATGATGCCTTCTGCTTTGAGATCAGTAAACCTTGCTTTCACCATATCATTCTGTCTGCCACCGAGTACAATCTCACAGGAAAATTAAGGCTCAAGTTCTAGTACAAAGAAAATGTGTCAACCATTGTGCTACCTAAATAGGAAGAGGATGGTGCTCTTGTTTACCCTGGTGGTTACCCTCAGTAGTGGAAATAGCAGATGGTGGAACAACTGTAGTGAACTCTAGAAACAGAATCCAGTTGATGGAGAAGGAAAAGACAGAAACGGAGATGAAACAAGGGTGAATGTTGGACAGGCATACACTCAGTGTTGCAAGCTCCAGTGTTATATCGAACTGTTTCCCTGTTGAGATGTGTTTCCCCCTAGCCAGGGGAAAGCATTCGGATGGAAACAGGTAAGCTATCTTTTACAGTTAGGTTAAGGTAAGTGGTAAGTTAAGTTTAGGGTTAGGTTTAAATTGGGTTAAGCTTAGAGTTAGATCTAAGTTAGTTTATGGTCAGGTCAAGGTTAATCAAGCATCCCGGTGTTGTATTGAACTCTGGCTATGGGGATACTCAGTTCAATGTAACACCTAGGACTTGAGAGGGTTCCAAGCCAACATGAAGTTTGCTAAAAAGCAGTATAGCTCAGGAGGTTGGACGGTTATCTAGTAATCGGATGATTTGTGGTTCGATATCCTGCTTCTTCAGAAAGCATATCAGTATCCTTGAGCAAGACACTGAACCTCTAATTGCTTCAGACAATGGATGAAAATTAACCTGGTGGCTAAATCAGGCATATCTATATTCTAAATGTTCATTCATTTGCACTGTCCCTATAAAGGAGATTATTATTATTGGAGAAATAAGAAGACATTCAGCAAGAGAAAAGACATGTGAGAGAAGAGAGGTTTGCATTGTAAAAATAAGTATTCTTGCTTTGTTGAGTAGCTAGGCTGCTAATAAATGGAAAAAGATCTTGAAATGTTTGTGACAGTGGTACAGATAATAAAAACACTTAGAAATGCTAGAAGGAGGGGGGAAGGTTGTCTACAGCAGCTTTAACTATACAGGGTACTTCCCACTTGGTCTTCAGTGTAAAGTTTTATCACCATGGTTTTAGGCACCACTTTCCAAATGGACCACAAAGAGTATTTATTTAAATATGAATGCCCTTTCCATCATTTCTCTTTGTTAGGTCCTTGAAGAGTAAAGTGACAACAAGCTACACCAGTCCATCAAATTATTTCTCGTTGGTTCAATGGAGTCCAGCAAAAACCCTCATTGGCTTTGCAAGATTTACGAACAATTTCTGATTGGCTGACCTTCTTAGCCACCACTAATAACAGGGCAGTCATTGGGTCTACCACAGTGCTCGAATAAATTCAATTGGTTGACCACTGGGTATACCACTAATGGTAGGATAGCTAAGACACAGCTATGGTAGTAGACTGGCTTTTCTTATGTATGTGCAGACGGATCTCAGTGGTGTTGTGGACATTGTCCGTTAGCTCAGTGAGCAATTTATGGGGTTTCCTCTTCTCTCAAACTGCCAATGAAAATAGCTGCGGTGCTAAAATCCCTTAAAAGCATATACTTAAAAAAGCATGTTTACAGTACTATGAGAACAAAATAATTTATCTTTAGATTGAGTGCAATCTTATTGTTTGTGGCATTTATGCAACAGGTGTTTTCATGGCCTTGTGCGTTTGTCCATTTCACTGTGTCTCTACAGAAAAAGCCTCTCTCTGCTGTTATAAAGGAAGTTTGTGATAGGTAAGTGGATTTGAGCATGTGTGGTCCATTTAGGCTATTTGTCTTGCAGGGTGATTTTCTGTTAGTCTTATTTGAAAGTTTCACCTATGTTCAATAAAACGGATG
>OMLC01035562.1:0-23066 GCA_900302585.1 Regalecus glesne
GTGTCATTGTCAACCACTTATCCAAAGTCGGGTCGTGGATCTGCTGATGCCTATCCCAGTGCTCATTGGGAGGAAGGCGGAGAAACACCCTGGACAGGTTACCAGTCCATCCCAGGGGAGACGTGGAGGCTTAAGGACAGATGCCCTTTCTGATGCCCCACAGTGGGTTTGAACCCACTGCCTCTGGCTCATTAGTTCCCAAAGTGCGTGTTATACCCCTAAGCTACTGCAGTCCCAAATGTTTTCATTTTTCATTTCCTTCTAAATTCTAAAAAAATGTGAATGCCATCCATTTTTTATTAATGTTCTGATATCTGGAAAGGCACAGCAATATGAAACGGGTTACTATGATAGGAGAAACTAAGCAAAAGCTATCGGAAACATTCTTTTAGAAACATTGCAACAACCATCCTGAACAATAATCATTTAGTTTGCTTTATAGTGCAAGTCAAACAAAAAAACATCTTGCTGAAAACTTTTATCCTACAAGTTTAACAGATCTATAGAGGTAGTGTCAACATATTGGCTGACAAAGCGTCTCAAATGTGCCTCTAGTGACAACAGGTTTGTCGATGCTTCTAAAATAACACAGGTAATGAATTGACTGAATTGGATTATAATATGAATAGAAGATGAAGAGGAGAGAGTCACAATAGGATCTAGTAAGGTTTACCTGAACCTCTCTTGACCTGCAGTGTCCCAGATCTGTAATTTTACCATTTTGTTTACTACACTGATGATCTTGGAGCCAAATTCTACCCCAATGGTGTGATTGGACTCATCCTTAACTGGAAAAAAAAGAAGAAATAATCCCATTTATTATTGTTATTATTATTACTATACAGCTGCAGTAATGGTACACTTCATTATATGGAAAACAATAGGTCTCTACTGATGGGCTTGGCAATATCTGTACTGAGGATATAAAGTATGCTTTTACAAAGTGTATGGACTCACCATCATAATACATCTGAAAAGAACATCTTGAACTTGACCTCAAAAACAAACAATAACCCATAAACTCAACCATAACTTATCAATTTCCAATTACCCTTAACTTTTTCCTGACCCAACAAAATACAATCGTCAACTAAAAATGTCTTTTGACACCAACGTCAACCAAAAACAGTTCAATTTAAAGGATAGGTTAACTTTTTCAAACTAAGACTTCATTTACACATCGCCATTTTTGTACTGTAGAACAGTACAGGTAGAAACTTCATTGATCGCATCAGTATTGAAGAAATATATATATGTATATATTTCTTCAATACTGATATATACTTCAATATATATGTCGTTTTCAAACAAAGGAAGCTTAGACAGATGCCAGACATGCTTTAATATGTCCTATTGAAAACATGGTGGGAAACCATCATTTCAATTCATTCAAAATTAGCTTATGTTGTACTTTTTCAAAAAAGCTTCACTTGCTACATCTGCTGTGTAGTCGCAAATACTGCTATGGAGCTGCTGGTCTTCGGGCTATAAATAAATACCCATTAAGAAGACTCAGCAAAGTGGTAAGGAAAGGAAAGCCACTTTATTTGTTAATTGTATTCCAACACAATAAAATCTGTCCTCTGCATTTAGCCCAGTATATACTGTGTAGGAGCAGTGGGCAGCTGCAGTGACTGGGGAGTAGTTAAGGGTTCAGTGTCTTACTCAAAGACACTTCAACACCTTTTAAAGGAGCCAAGGATGGAATCAACCATCTTCCAATTACCAGAGAACCCCCTCTACTTCCTGAGCCATGCTACCAGGTAAGTTTTAACACTGAAGTGACTTGTGAAGCGACTTGTGTATGTGCAATGTAATAGTGCCCAACAAAGTATTTTAAAAAAAGGTGAACCCATCCTTGAAAAAGCCCAATACAAACATTATCCCAGATGTTTTGTCCTGTCAACAGATTGATAAGTTTGGATATGTGCAACTATATAAGTGCCATATAAAACATGGTATTTCATAATAGCAGTACAACGTGGGAGTCATGGTAACAGCCACCTCTCTAATAGGCACTGCAGCTTTTGGTTATCCTGCATAGCACAGTATAAGTAAGCTAAGTATAAGTAAGCTACATATTTTGATTTGTTCAATATAGACATTGTTTTATACAGCAGACATTGGATGTTTCTGATCTTTATAACTTGAAATGCGTCTTAAAGAATCACAGTATCTCAGTATAGTATAATACGCCTTCTCTCCACATAAATGGTTAGGAGGTAGAGAGGGTTGATAATATCAACTTCGTGGGAATCCATAAAACAAAGGACCTCTCATGGGCCCTTAACACATCTTCTCTGGTGGAGAAAGCTCACCAGAGGCTTTTTCTTTCTACAAATATAGGCCAAGCTTCCCTCTCAGCTCCTCGTAAACTTTTACAGAAGCAGCATAGAGAGTTTCCACTATGGCACAGTAGGGGCCATAGTGTGCCATGACAGCTGTACTGCTAAAACCCACAAGGGCTTGGTCCATGTGATGAAAATAACAGAAGGTTTTGAGAACTAGGCTCCCAAACCCGGATACAGTCTATGCTAGCCATCTACACAATAAGGCTAGCAACATCACTTGGCAACCAACCCACCCAGGACAGTCTGTTTGTCCCCTTGCCATTGAGGAAGAGATTTAGGGCCATCAAAGTCTGAACTAGCAGACTAAAGAACAGCTTCATCCCTGAGCTGTATCCTCCATCACTCCAACCCCTCCTGTAGCTGTTCGGGACAGAGGTCTTTGTCATACCTTCTTTGATATAGATAGAGGACATTACCTTATCATATGTATGCCCTTTATTTACCTTGTTTTTCTTCTCTCTAATATCGATCTCGTTTTTTAATCTCGTGTTTTTATATTACTGCTAGTTTCCGGGTAACCAATCGTAGTGTCATTGTAGGCCTACAATGACAATAATGCCTCTCAATCTTGAGAATACTAAAACTTAAAGTTATCCTCTAATTATAAAAATGAAGCAAATCATGTACAGCGTGTGTAATCTCAGACTTACATCTCTTCTCTATAAACTGGTGCAGCAAACAGGACTTGCCTGTCCCAGCATTCCCAATCACAAGGAATTTAAACAGGAAATCTGTGGAGAGGCAAGACAGATGATGACATTCACATATAGGCCAAACGATTTCCTACGTGTGAGTAAATATCAATACAACTCAACTGTCAATGGATTATAGCAGATGAGAGCAGTTAAATCAGTCTAAGTCGAGTCTAACATGCAAACCTGAGCCATCTTTATCATCAGAGAGACAAACACCACACACGGTAAACTCGTCTAATGGTACACTTCATAAACAATTCGCGATCGAACGTAGAAATTACAAAATGAAAGAGGAAAATGACAGAACAGCACCGCCTGCCTCCTGTCCATATGGATAACTGAGCCGCACACCAAGCCCTCTGTACTACCGGATCACCATTCGCCCCATATGGTGGCCGGAGTCCACACAGTCACACCCTCAGCCGACGATCATCACCACCATCGGCCAAATCTCCCCAAGCATCAGCTCCCTGCCCATTTGGTCAACCTAGCTATGTACTCTTTTCCAAAAGCAAGTGAGATGCGACAGAGCTTGTCGGTCCATCCGTAATACACTACAGCTTTGTAACCTCGGAAGTGATATATACGCACTTTCCCCCCCATCTATTTTGATATCAGCTGGCTTAGCCGAGGAGTTTAGTATTTATTTACGATGTGAACACTACGTTAGTACACCTGCCTCATCCCAGCCACCGGAGGATGATGATGGCTATGATGATGGTTGTGATGATGGTTTGGCGACTTGTCAAACCATTTTCCTTACCGTATGTCTCCGACATGGCCACTGCGGCGTTATAACACCTGCCTCTTGTTTTCCCAGACCAGGACAGACGGTAATAAAAAAGGAGAAATACAGACAGAAAATAATGGACTATCCTATTGACGTCCGCCTATCCCGGTTTTCCCTTTTCGACTTCCTCTGGGAAAGGTTTGCGTTTCAGAATAAAAGCCCTGCCCAAAGGGGGGAAGGGTGCAGGGTATTATTTCTACCACAGAGTGCCGCTGTTGTTCTATAGATGCTCCCCATTCAAGGAGCTTTCGTTATGTCTCATGATGAATTATTCGTTGAAACCGTTGTTTTTCATTGCATCTTGTTTTACTTGTATATAGTCAATCCTTGTGTATATATTTGAAGATTCAAGTCAGTATTATTTTTCTAGCCCATTATCAAATTTTTTTTTAAGTGCCTCAGTGGGCTTTGCACTAACACACCATCCTCTCTTTTAGACCCTCACATCAGACAAGGAATAGATCCCTTGAAAAAAACTTAGAGAAACATAGAGAAAACATAGGAAGAAACCTCAGGGAGAGCAACAGAGGAGGGGTCTCTGTTGTGTTGTCATTCTATGTGAAATACATTCGAAAGCCATGACACTGAAATCAAATTCCATGTTGTGAAAACCTACATGGCCAATATATTGATTCTGATTCCCCCTTTGTCTGAATGAAAAGGAGTTTCAGGTGGATCTGCAGTCTTAATGAGGTGGATGTACCTGCAGTCAGTTTAGACTGAAGATGTCCCCTGTATAAGTGATGAAATGTTTCTTTCAATAAACGTGCATCTAGATGATCCGATTTATCTTTTAACATTTTGTGATTCCCTTACCTACATCATCGAGCATAGATAAAGACCTCTGTTTGGAGGTCAGCACATGGGATGAAGTGTTTCTCATCGAAAGGGGGCGGGGCCTGGCTCGGAGAAAGCTGCGTCTTTCAGGGCTCACTGAGCGAACAAATTTCCCCAGAGCTAATCAGCGTAAAGTCGCAGTTAGTAAATATGGCCACTGTAGTCCCAGTCAGACCGCTCTGCGATAGCAACCCTGCAACACCAGGAGAGCAATCTATAAAGGTCAGTTAACCACTTTGAACAGGAGCTCGAGTATTAACATCAAAAATATGCTTACTGTAAAATAATTTACTAGTGGTATGAGACTATGCATGCTCGTTTTACTAAGGAAACGTGAAGATGGCTAGCGAAATGCTATGCTAGCTCAATGAATGACAACTGGTGCTAACGGTAGCTTCACTCCATTGTTTCCAACTGATGTGCTACATGGCTAGCCCTGTAAAGTTAGCTGTTTCATCCCCATTGGTGTTTTACAAACGGTAACATGTTGTGCTTCCCGAAATAAGATCGGATAAAACGTACAGAATGAATGCCATAAAAACGTCTCATTTGGCGCATCCGCCAAATTAAACATAATGGCCAATGCACATTGCTTGATTTTCATGCACTTGATTTTTCTTTTAACGGATCGCGCCTTTTTCATGACTTATGCGATGTTTTATGTCTTTATTCTCTCGTTCACATAGTATTAGTAAAAGTGTCATTGCCAATTTGGGTGCAAGCTGTTTTTTGCCTGTTGTTTACAATGTTGATGCCGCGTTGTTGGTGATTACGAGCCACATCTAAACTCTGCTCCTCAATATTAATTACCTGATGGCCTTTACTCCAGATTATTGTTATGTTCTTGACAATTGTATTATAATTATAATCATTGTAATTATAAATAGTCATATATGTATTTATATGAAGGGTTAAACATTTATGAATAGGATATCCATGTACTGTAAGTTATTTCAGCCATAGATCCTGATAGTGCCCATAGAAAACATATTTAAAATGTATGGGCCAAGCCCCTTGGCTCTATTAACCGATATCTCAATGAGAACTTGAAGGTACTCCAACTCCAAAGTTCTACCAGCCTCAGATTTATGTCTGATTTTTCTGCCTTGCACAAGAGGTTACCATTTAGGGGGCATTCATGCTGATGAGTTTCATAACTACCTTTGCTTATTTGTACATCTTCCCTGGCTTTCTTCTTTATGATTTGTTTAGGCATCGATGATATGGTCAATGGATTATTGGCACCACCATTGAATGTTGGTTATATTCTCTGTTTTTGTCAGGGGTTTAATGAGTCTAGGACAGAGTTAAAGGCTTACTGACTATGAGCTAGGGTCTAGCTCAAATGCACCTACATATTCTGAACTAAGACAAAATGTCTTCACCATGGTTCTTGGACAATTATGTACAAACTTAGTTTTAAATTAGATGGATTTTGATTTCAGTAACATTTATGCAGGATTATATTTTATAAGGAGGTGAAATACATTGGGTTTCAGAATTTAAAGATTGTGTGGAAGATCAGAAAACATGTTTGTGTCTTTTCCCAGAGGATGCAATAGGAGATGTTTTGTTAGTCATATTCTGATGTCATTTTTTACTCTTAAACATGCTCTTTAGGGTTGATATTGTATTTACTATTAGTGTTGTTACTATTTTATTTCAACAGGACGATGTAATAGAGGAAGTGTCCAATGATGGTAGCCAGCCTCCTAAGAGGAGGAGAATGGGTTCTGGGGACAGCTCTCGGAGCTGTGACACCTCCAGCCAGGACCTTGGGTGGGTTGACTATGCGTGTTGAAATAATTTAAACATTGGGATCCCATGAATGATTAACTGACTGTGTGATGGATTTAATAATGGTGAATTCCAGAATTTGCCAAATTCTCAACCGACATAATTGTGTTATAAGAGAAATCCACTGAAATCATATAATTTAACTATTAAAGGTTGTTTTCTCTTCTGACTTGGTACCTCTAAAGTGGGAAGACGTTAAGATTCAAGACTTGAAGATTTATTTGTCACATACATCTAATCATAAGTACAATGAACAGTCAAATGCTCATTTGTAAACTCCAAAATAGTGGAACCAAAAGCAGTAAATAATATATAAATGTTTCTCAAGTAAGTAGCATTTTAAAAAGTTTTTTAAATCCAGAACATAAAGATAGTATATTCCAATAAGAAGACTTTTTATTTGAAGTTCTGGCCGACTTTGGGAAAGACTATCAAACATTTAACAAATGACTTGAGGTGCTTGCATTCTAGACAAGCACACTGCTTGTGACTCGAGTCCGACACACACATGCTTACCAATGAGCTCCAACTTGTCCAAATTCCAGTTATAAAAATCAATAATGGTCTATTTAATAATTTGTAACCACTCCAATTGGTCAAATACTCAATCAGTAGGCAAGTGATTTGACTCTTTAATTCACACACTACTAGATAACGTGTCAACAGTCCATAGTTGCCTGTTCTGTTTTGTGGAGACCAGTGCATATTCAACATAATCCTGAATAAGGGATGACATGTTTCAGAATGTTCATATCTACATAAGTACATCAGTTTCTGGATCTTAATTCAATTTCAGTATATATTTACTTTATGGTACATACAAGGGCCACTGCATATTTTACTTCTTCTAGCTCATGTGACTGAATCAGACCATTAATGCTTTCACCTTGTGCTTTTCTTTTCCTAGTTCCCCATGTGTCCTGGCAAGCAAAACACTTCAGGCTTTTTTCACATTTTCTCCTGAAATAGAAAGTTAGCATAGGGCTATTGTGAAAAGGATTCTCAGTTTTTATTTCCTGTCCTTCTAGTCTCACATATTTTCCAGCGGAGAACCTGACAGAGTACAAGTGGCCAGCTGATGATACAGGAGAGTACTATATGCTACAGGAACAGGTCAGCGAGTACCTGGGAGTCACCTCCTTTAAGAGGAAATACCCTGGTAAGACTTAAGTACAAAGCTAAAATTATTTCTCCCTTACAATGTTTTAAGAACACATTCAGTTTGATTCGTGCTATCGGTGAGGTTAATGACATTTAATGCTTTAAAAAGTGGCACTTAACTTCCAATTTTACCAGAGGGAAAATATTTCTTATATTTTCATGTTGTATGACACAGCTTATGTAAAGGTTTTGGTTTTACAAATTAAACTCTCATCATACCCACCATGAATGCATTTATATACAGCCTTAAATGATATATACACCTCAGCCTGTCTTTACTGCCAGCATTAATCAGGAATCAAGATAATCTCAAATCAAGTTTCCGTTTTAAAATTATATTTTAGAATTATGGATTTAAACTTGGCTTTAAAGTTATGATTCTCAGATTATTTTCCTTTAATTGACATAATAAGGACATGTAGCAATGTCACTTACTGTGTAGCTTCGATCATGATGATGATGATGAGCCTTGATGTTGAAAACGAATGTTTGCCACTGGTTTTTTGTCTGTTTTTGTGTTCATTAAGCATTGACACTTATGGGAAAAGTAAAATTTATAGCGTAAAAAGAATAACCTGCTTTACTGAGGACATGTTGACCTTGCTATTGTGGCTCTCTTTAATACAAATGTTTTTTTCTCCATCTCTGTGAAGACTTTGAAAGGAGAGACCTGTCCCACAAAGAGAAGCTCTACCTGCGAGAACAGAATGTCATCACTGAGACACAATGTACTCTGGGTAGGAAGCAACTGTAATAATTTTGTAATGTTCTCACCTTAACACACAGAACAAAGCCTAAGTGCCCAGCATCTTTTAGAAGGAACTTTGTGGGGGAAATTTTTCCCGAGTCTCAAAGTCATCTTGTTATTTTGCAGTGTTTGTGTGTGATTTGAGATTGTGTTTGTTTCCAGGTCTGACAGCCTTGCGGAGTGATGAGGTGATTGACTTAATGATAAAGGAATATCCCTCAAAACATTCTGAGTACTCGGTTATTCTGCAGGAGAGAGAGAGACAGAGGATAGCTAAAGAATATTCTGTAAGTATATCGACATAAAAGATGTATCTGTTTCCAAGCTGTTACTTAGGGAAGGAGATAGTTATAGAATTTTCACATGCACACTGCACACATTTTTTAGTTGTTTTCAAGAATTGATAGTATCAGAAACAGGGATAATCAAAAGAAGTGTAATCATAAATTGTGTCCTCCACAATTGTGCAAAGATGCCTAAGTACCACATCACAAAAAAGTAAATTGGTTCAATTGGATTAGAAGTTTATTCAGAAATGTTTGGCCACTCAAACAGGTGACCTCTTCAGTCTGAAGATTTCTGAATAAACTTTTTATCTAGTTGAACTGATTCACCTTTTTTGTGATTCCCTTACCTGTATTATTGAGCATGCATCAAGACAAGTAACACATCAGTTTTATCTAAAAAAAACTGTCAAACTTTACTAGAAACATTTGCTTTTGGTGATAGGTTTTACAATAAACTGATACCAGTATAGCGGAAGGTTAAATTTGAATGTTTAAAATCTTTTCACAGGGTCTGTGGAACATAGTGTAGATAGCTGCTTTAGCATTTCCATTCATCTTTATGAGTTTGGTGAAAAGTGTTTTTTCCATCATCAGTCATTGTCTGTTTACTTCATTAGCAAATGCAGCAACAGAATCCTCAGAAGGTGGAGGCCAGTAAGGTTCCAGAGTACATCAAGAAGGCAGCTAAGAAGGCTGCAGAGTTCAACAGCAACTTCAACAGGGAACGCATGGAGGAGAGGAGAGCTTACTTTGACCTGCAGACACATGTAGGTCCTTGTGGCGATACTGTATGAGATTATACAACAAATAGATTTTTTTCAAATAATTCTGTTAATCTATGATGAGATTGAAATGTATGATTGAGATTGGATGTCCAACTTTCTTTGGTTTGGTGCTTTTTCAAAAATTGGCATTTATCAAGACTCCGTAGCAACAGATGCATTAAGCCCATTTGGGTGACTGGATAATAGCTCCCTGGCCAGCATTGTCACTTGTCTTTTTTCCTGTTTGTTAGCATTGCAGTTATTGTACCATTTTCCTGACCGCTAATGGCAGGGACAGCTAAATAGGTTAGTAAGTAAAGTTTATACATAGCACTTTTAAAATCATATGAGTACAAAGTCAAATGTGAAAAATAAGAGTACATAGATAACATAAATAAACAAAAAATTAAACATGACACGGAAAGAAACACCAAGCTAAAAACGAACCACAATAGGTACTATAAGAGGTACAATAGCTGCTCTCGCATTATGACAGGGCAACGCAAGTAGAAGATAAATATTTAGATTTGTCTATCAGCATTCTAAAAATACTAGTAGACTGGTTTAAATTTGAATGGGTTTGCAAAATCACGTATATACTCTGCATCGATATTTTTTTCACTTGGTCAAGTCTCTACAAGTCACTTTTAATGAATCAAAGTCACATACAGATATGTTAAATTTTCATGTGGTTTGTTTGTTTTTATGGTCGTAGATCATTCAGGTGCCCCAGGGTCGTTTCAAGGTGCTTGCTCCAGAGATGACCAAAACTGGGCCGTACCCTGTTGCCCTCATACCAGGACAATTCCAGGACTACTACAAGAGGTGCAATATCTCAAACAATCATTTTAATACATTTGATGTGCTTTTTGATAAATAAAAACCTTGTCATTGTCAAGTCTGCTATTTCTAATAGGTGCCACAAATTACTTTGAAATTGCTTATTAGCATATTACTTACTACGTACTCATTGAATATGTACCGCATACCATATAATTAAGGTAGTAAGTAATTCCTTCCTTCCTTCCTATGTGGCATCTACCACTTCTAAATTTGCGGTCAAGTCTGTCCAGTATTCTTGATGATTAGCTTTCCTTAAGTTCTCTTACGGAAAGCTCTCTTAAATCTCTTAAATCTTTACTGACTAATATTTGTATACTAGAAATCACGACTAATAACAGGATGATACTCAGAAGCGTCTTCATCCTTTCTGAGGTTACAAGCCATATAATACTTCTGTGTCATATGCCTGAGTGAGCCACACACTTTGTAGGTTTTACACTTTCAGAGTCATTTCAACCATTGAAACAGGTACATCTACCTCTACCACTGGTCCTGACTTCAATGCACTGAGGGTTGACATCCCTCCTGCCACACCAGCCTAGATCTATGCCTCTCATTGAATTTAGTACCACAGGCAAGTAAGAATCTCAATAATATCTAAGGTTTAAGGCTGACCATAGTCATCTCCCTGCAACATTACACTCAAATTATCTTACCTAGATAATATAATTATTTGGAATTCAAATAAATTGTTACTATCATAAGCTATATTAGCTTAATGTACAGTCAACTTTCTTACATAATATTAGCAGGATATAGATGTCCTGTGAATTGCTGAATTTCAATTGTTTTTTCCTCATCTATTTGAAAGAGACTCAAAGAGAGGGAACGCCTTCGAAACAGCCCTTATAACCATTCATAAGGACCACTGTGAGAATGGAAGGCAGTTAAACAGATCTGAAACTCTGTCTGTCTTTCTGTCTGTCTGTTTCTATTTGTATATCCATCCATCCATCCATTTACTTCTCTGTTTCTCTATCTCTTTTTCTATCCTAATCTGTAATCCCGGGGGACCTAACAATTATTCCTCCAGACATTAAAGAAGATGATGCTCTTTAGCCACTTGTTGAATATACAGGGTTAAAGTAGGTTAGGTTGGACAATGAAATTATATAGACATCAATGTAGGTTATCATGTGAGGCTGTTTAAGCAAGCCTAATGCAATGGTGTTTACATTTAGAGGATTTCCTTTCTAGTTTGAATGGAAATTGTGTACCCAAGGTGTATTTTCCCCTGGTTCTTTGTCCCTTGCCTTCTCAATAATTTGATCCTTGCACTGTATGCTTTTACACTTTGATAACTGAATAATATGAACTGTCTATCTTGCTGAATGGAATAGGAAATGTCGGTCTTGGTTTACTTTTGAGGTTACAAGTGTGTAGTTTTAGACTGTAGAATGCATTAATGTATTAAGGGGCCTCGGTGGCTCAGTGGTAGAATGCGTGTTTCCAAGTCGGGCATCACGGGTTTGATCCTGCTGTGGGGTGTCAGGAAAGGGCATCTGCCCTTAGTACCTCCTCATGCTTTGGTAAATGTGAGGCATGTCTTGTAAAGTGCTTTGAGTGGTTGGTAGACCAGAAAAGCACTATATAAAAATGAGTCCTTTTACCATTTACCATTGAGGGGATATAAACGCTCATGATCAATCTTGTCACCAGTCATTCATTTTTTCATAATTATCTTTACCTTTGTGGCGATGGTCATTGAAGGTTTTTTTCAGAAGCTATTGGAATAAATTGGGGAAGGATCATGCCCTGTGATCTCATATTCAGTGCAAATAATAGAGTAAAGATGTCATTCCCTATTTGTATCTTGCCATGTAAAATCTTAATATTCATGGTTTGTTTGTTGTTGTACCCGACTGAAGTCCTTACGATTTTGAGGTCAACTGATTTTGGTTCATTATGATGATGGGGACGGCCATAGATGTTGAAATTGGTGCATTCTTTCAGGTTTAAACCATGCTATAGTAAATGCTTCGCTGATGGAGGTACTTCCTCCCCCTGCATGAAATTATCATACGACAACAATTGCTGTTTTCTACAGTGGAGCTAGAGACATGTTTAATAGTATTGTTTATTTGTACTTGTTCTGATTTTGTGATTGGAATTAGAATACAGTGGGGGGAAAAAAGTATTTTGCCCCCTGCTGATTTTGTGACTTTGCCCACTTACAAATAGATAAACGATCTTTACTTTTCATGGTAGGTTCATCTTAATAGTAAGTGACAGAATATAAGGACATAAGCCGAGACAGGAAATCACAGTATATGAATTTTAAACATTTATTTGTGTTTTATTGAGGAAAATTAGTATTTCACCCCCAGCAAAACATGACTCATTACTTGGTGGAGAAACCCTTGTTGGCAAGCACGGTGGTCAAACATTTCTTGTAGTTGGCCACTACGTTTGCGCTGATCCCAGGAGGGATTTTGGCCCACTTCTCATTGCAGATCTTCCAAATCCTTAAGGTTTGTAGGTTTTTTTTCTTGGCAACTTGAGGCTTCAGCTCCCTCCCCAGATTCTCTATAGGATTGAGGTCCAAAGACTGACTAGGCCACTCCAGGACCTCAATGTGCTTCTTCTTGAGCCACTCTTTTGTTGCCTTAGCCATGTTTTGGGTCATTGTCATGCCCTAACCATCCACAACCCATTTTCAGTTGTCTTGGGTGAGGAAAGGAGGTTCTCACCCAAGATTTCCCGGTAAATGGGTCCATTCTTCCTCCCTCAATCCAGTGGAGTCATCTTTTCCCCATAGCAGAGAAACAGCCCCAAAGCATAATGTGTACTATGCTTGGTGGTGGGGATGGTGTTCTTCGGGTTGAAGTTTGCTTTATTCTTCCTCCAAACACGGCAAGTCAATTTGATGAAAAAGAGCTCGATTTTAGTCTTATCTGACCACAGCACTTTCTCCCAATAGTCATCTTGGTAACTGTGGTCCTAGCTGGCTTGAGATCATCAACAAACTCCTGACGTGTAGTTCTGGGTTGTTCCCTCACCTTTCTCCTGATCAGGTTCACTCCACGAGGTCAGATCTTGCATGGAGCCCCAGACCGAGGGAGCTTTATGTTCAATTGGTGCTTCTTCCATTTTCTAATTATTGCACCAACAGTTGACTCCTTCTCACCAATTTCCTTGCCAATGGTCTGGTAGCCCATTCCAGTCTTATGCAGGGCTGCACTTTTGTCCCTGATATCCTTAGACAATTCTTTGGTCTTGCCCATTGTGGAGAGGTTGTAATCTGATGAATTGATTGATTCTGAGGAAAGGTGTCTTTTATAGAAGTTACAAGTACTAAATTAGGAGTACTAGTTAAGTCAGAGGACTAATCTGTGTGCCTCCTGGTCACATAACCGGTCTGTGGGAGCCAGAATGTAGAGGATGAAATACTTATTTTCCTCAATAAAACACAAATAAATGTTTAAAATTCATATACTGGGATTTTCTGCGATTTTTTTTTTTCCATATTCTGTCTCTCACTGTTAAGATGAACCTACCATGAAAAGTATAGAGCCTCATTTCTTTGTGAGGGGTCAAATGCACAAAATCAGCAGGGGATGAAATGCTTATTTTCTCCCCAGTAATGTTCCCATTAAGTTATGAGACAAGAATATAATATAAGCAGATTATGAGAATATTGTGCATTTTACAACCATGAGGATAAATGTAGGCAATCACCGAAATCCTCCTGGGGGGATTTTTTTTTTTGAAATCTAACAAAGATCTGTTCTGACTTTTATGCCTAGTATTCTGGATATGCTGTCTGTTACTCTCTCCCAAGCAGTCAGATACAAATGGTTTTCTTCTGTGGGTTTTAATGAAGACTTCATCTTCACAGCAAACTGAAAACTAATCAAACACATATGACATAACATTAGCTTGTTAGCAAACACAGCAACAAAAGTAATACAAAGGGAAAGTAAATAATAAAGACAAAATACCTCGTTGGCAGCATGCTATATAAAGAGGAATCTTCTTTATATCACTAAATATTAATACTCTTCACCTTTTAAAGGCATTAATAACTTATATGTGATTTCTCTTGCTTAACGTACTCTTAGAAGTATGTGTAACAACAACAGTTCGTGCTCTTGCCGATAGCTCAGCCGAGGCTCTAGAATAATAGTCTTATCTGTTATTACACAGTAATGCTACATAAAAAAATGTAAAATATGCACCAGAGTGTATTTCTACACATGAAATCATTCTCCATTGGAAAACTTTTACGAAATAATAAACTAATTTATAGCAACAGTTACACGGTGTAAATATCTTGATACTATAGGTACTCTCCCAATGAGCTCCGCTACCTGCCATTGAACACGGCCCTGTTTGAGCCTCCTCTGGATCCGGAGCTTCCTGCACTGGACTCTGAACCTGACTCGGATGATGCTGAGGATGGCAAGGAAGACAAAAAGAACAAAAACCCATCTGTAAGACATTTTGGCTTTACACACTCAGTAGAACAGTCTTGTCATCATGAATCAATTGTGCTGCACTTGGTAGAATAGAAAATTAAAATGAACCTTTATTATAAATAAATAATTTATTGTTTTATATTATTAGTTTATCATGTGCCGGACCCCGCTTATGGTATGTCAATGGACTGTGAAAAAGAACTAACAGAACTCTATACTCTTTCTTCCTCTTTTACTATTTATCTCTTCAGGACAGTTCTTCAGGCAATGCATCAGATGTTGAGAGCCAAGAAGGAGGAGGAGGAGGGCAAGGCCACAAGTCTAAGACCAAGGATAGGACAAGCACACCGGGCAAGGACAGTAGCCAGCGCCACCCCCCCTCTCACAAAGCAGCAGCCACCCCAGGGTACAAGGTAGAGGACAAAAGCACCTGAACTCTCTTGTCCTACAACAATAGCACTTTGTTACCCCCACTATTCCTCTCTATTACTATTACCCCCTCCCTCCATCCCCCCTACCCCTACTTTAGCTTTCTTCACTGCGTACTCCAGTTTCTACAGTTCGACAGTTTTTTTCAGCTGGGAGATCATGGTCTACTTATACATCCAGATTCACACAAATATAAAATCACACACCGTGGTTCCTTTCCCCAGGCATTAATTCCATGTTTTCAAATTATTTTTTCTTCATATCAGACTGTGAGCAATAAGAGCATTTGAAAGGAACCGTTTACCTTTTCTCTCTTTGTCAGTGCACTTCTTCACTTTTTTCTGTTTTCCCTGAAGACAAGTTTGAAGTTCTAAATTTTTAACTTTTCTTCTGTGTGTCTAATATACCTCTTGTCTACCCTCACTTGTCAAATATATTACAAGGCAAGTCAGTGGATTTTTTGGCTGCTAGTTTTATCTTTTTTATGTTACTGTAATACAGAAATTATAAGCTATATCCACCCTATGGTAACTTTGAAAGCAGTAGCTACTAAAGGTGCTATATATGATATTTAGAACATTAATATAGCACCAAACAACTGCTTTGTAAAGAGATAGTGGAGTAATGGCTTCCTGAGCAGAGAATGGAGTCACACTCCCTCTGTATGTGTTGTACTCTGAGCTTCTCTGTTATTAGTTTTGGGAGCCGTTCCACCCGCGTGTACATGTTACTGCATGTGAAGTAGCTAGCATTATCGGGATAGCTAGCATGGCAATAGTTTTGTTACATTGATTTAAGTCACTAAGCAGATTGAAAAAATAGCTCCTTACCAAGCTGAATATGTTACTAATGTTGATAAAAGAACTTTATACTGTAAAAATCAATGTTCCAAAAAAATGAAACTAGCCAAGAGCATAAGGGAGGGGTGAGGTTTGTTTTGTTTTGGTCTTAGATGCTGGTGCTGAATGTCGTATATAGCACCTTTAACACTTGAGAGTTTTAACATTTATGTTGATCTTAGTGTAGAATGCACCTAATTTTAGTTTTTTGACTGTATGTTGGTGTGGTGTAACCGTAATTAATATACACTGTTTTTACACCAGTAATGTACTGTTGTTCTGTTGGTCAATATTATCTAATACATGTTTGATATGAACCTTTTGGTTTCTATCTGCTAAAAAGGAGAGATGAGGGCATAATGCTCATAATCACGCTGGTGCTCAGCTGAGCTGAACTTAACTAAGGTGAACTGAGCTAGAACAAGCTCACGCATGCTCAGTAACCACACAGCCAAAAAATTAAGGCACTGGGAATGAAAAATGTGATATATAGACAAAAATCCATTTACTCCCTTGTTTCAAATTTAAAAATGTTTGGTAGAAAAGCTACTAAGAGTTTTGGTCAATTATATATGCCATCAGCACGTGTCAACATATGAGCACATGTCAAATGAGCTTGGTTTGGTAGACGTGATCTGATGAAAGTCTGTTGACTGAAAACTTAGTACCATGTGGTGGTTGCAGGTGCATTAGCCTCTTTGCTTAAAAAAGTTGTCATGTGCAGGCGTCCTTCCAGAAAGAGGAAGGTCATACTTGACCCTGAGTGACAGCCTATGACAATGATGATGAGCTTTTCTGTTTAGACATGCATTTGACAGAAATGTGCAGACGGCTTCTCTTTTTCTTATCACTTTTTTCATACCATCAACTTTTCTCAAAATAGCTATTTTAATTGCTTTGGTAAAATCTGATTGCATACCAAGCAGATTTTTTTTGAAGAAATGCAGGTAAATTGTAAAGGGGAAAAAAACTGGCGAGCACTATTTTTGGTATGTTGTGCTATCTATTGTGATTTGCGTTTAAAAAGACTTTTTTTTTGTTTTTGTTTTGTTCTTAACCACTGTCTCAGCTGAAGTAGATAATTCTATTTTCCAATACTTAAAGTGTCCCCTCGGGCATTTCTACATTCACATTATATAATGATATAAAATGGCATATCTTGGAGCCAGGTAAGTCCTGTTGAGTTCAGCTCAGCTTTGTGGTGTGGACAGTATTCTTTTCTACCCTGTGTTTGAAAGATTCTCCAGCTGCATTTGTTTTAAAGTTTTGGTTCCCCTCAGTGTCAGTTCTCTACAGAGCAGGTCAAAAATGTGACAAGGATATCCTATATCTTAAGATACCAACACTTATACGATGTCAGGCACTGCACTAGGCTTACACAGTGTTAACCTTGGAACCAAGGTTTACATTGGGAGTAAAACTTGTCAGAATTGAGTAGTAATAAACTAACAGCACATTTAGCACTTAACACAAATGGACCTATAGGGATTGTGAACTTCAAATAAGCCTGTATTCAACAATTATACTCTATTTTTGGAAAAGTGACAAGGTGTGATTGGTGTGGCTTGTTAGTGCCCCTATCGTATCTGCCAAAATAAACTTACCAAAGTATAGTGCCCATAGCTTATCTGTAGTATATCTGTAGATAAAACATTCTGAGGCCTAAATCATTTATTATTTGTATGTCGGGGCATAGAACAACTCAAATGAACAATTTCATTGTCCGTTTGGAAAGAAAGGTAATTATATTAACAATTTGTTATAAATTTTCTTTCCCCTCCCACTTTAATCGGTATGACTGAAATTATTTGAAGCTGGTTTGATTATTAGATTCCTTTATTTTGATTGTTGTGAGAAGTTATTTGTATCTCATGTTGTAAATGTTTGTTTTGAGGGCCGCTGTCATCATCATATGTCAAATGGTTGAGACAGTTCAATTTCAGGTGATACACAAAAGCTCATCTGGGTATGTGGGAGTGCAGCAAGTTACTTGCTTTTTAAACTCTTATAACCTTATGATATTTTGCATTAAAAACAGCCAAATATAGACCTTTAGTTATTTTTATGAATATCATGACAGGTAAATAAGAATATATAAGTATGTGGTCTTTGGCTTTGTTTTTTGATTTTCTAAAATATGTGGTTTGATTTGAGATCTGGATTTATCATATTTACCCCATATGGAGTTTTTACCTAATGCTGAAGACCAAAAGTTCTTCACATAATGTGAGGGTAAATGGTACAGGAAATGGGTTTACATTTTAACTGAATTATCCAAAAAGTTCATCTTGTATTATGTTTATTACATTGCCAAAATTAGTGGTCAAATGAAAATATATTACAGAGAACGTGATTAGGCCCTTACCCCCTACACCCAACCCCATGGTTTGCTTGTTTGGTCTGTCACCAGTTTGGAGACAGGACACAATTATTATTTCCATTGGAGTATATAAATCAATTATTCTGTTACTGTGAAAAGTCAATATCTTTAAGGCCAAAAAAATATTTTTACAAATAAATTGTTGTTAATGGATTCAGAGAAGCAGCTGAACTAGAATTCCAAGTTTCTCAATTCAAAATACATGCTAGACAACTGAAGATGAGTTATTCAAGGGGTTGGTTGTATGTGGAGGGGGGTTGGCCTCAGGCGTTTACCTGCTGTTATTTTCTTCTTTTGATCCTCTGCTCCCCTCTATCTCATAGTCCTCTGTCTTTCTCCTTGTTGTCTTATGTTTACTTTTGACTAAACCTTGTGCTTCATTAATCCAAATCCTTGTATCTGTGGTGTCTAACTTACTCCCCCCCTGTCAGGACATTTAATGAAGGATGTCACCATCTGTCACAGATTCTTTCCAGTTCACTTAAAGAAAATGGCTGATATACACTTTTGCATTTGTTGGCATGGGATCTATCAACGGTTTGAGTATATATGAACTTGCAAAATCACTTTTGAGGGACAACAGATTTTTTTTCTGTCGGTTTTTTTGCAGTAGTGTGGCCTACTATAGCAAATGTATATCAGTGTTTACTTAAATTCATACTTTTTTATTTTTCTTGAATGAATTCTGTTTCAAATATTTTCATTTAGTGGCTACTTCAGTATTTAGCACATTTAGGTTGTACAGTATGAGTCATGGAACGTGGGATTTGTTGGAATCAAGCTGGCGTAGGCAACATTTTCAATTTTACTTGTGAAAATGTCCACATCGTTCTATTGGGTATGAGTAATTCAAATGGTCTAAGAGAAATTCAAGCCTCTGTTTAACCCTGCATCTATAATCAGGATCTCTCAAACCACCTTAGCAGGGTAACTGTGATGGGATAGTCTTACTGGCTGTTAGCCATTCTCATCCATAGCCTTTCTGCCATACTTGTCCGTTTTCCTGACATCACTATGGATCTTGTAGAGATGGCAAAACTAAATAGAATTCATCTTATTGGATACTTTAAATACAAAAAGGCTTCACCACATCAATGTTGGGGGTAAGTAACATAAACTGTAAAAAAGAAGACTGATAGTGCCTGATCCAAAATGAATGATTAAGACTCCAACTTCATGTAGGAGAAATTATTTACTTTGTATTTGAAAGTGGAAGTTGGGAATTCCCTTGTTGATTTATGTTGGACCAGAAGTTTTCAGAGCCAGCCACATACTGGCTCAGCTGGAACTGGAATTTTGGATTGGCTACAGCTTCAAGCCCTTGTGGTTGCCACTTGGTAACCAAGTATGGAGCTCTATTAGAGACATGATGAGAAAAAAAGGTGGCTGTTTTGTATTCCCTCAGAAATATATTTGCGTTTTCTTGCAATACATTTGGATTCCCACAATACTTTTGCGTTCCCTTGGAGTACTTTGCCTACAATCACCAGTCATCTGAGTCAAAACACACACCATTGATCAATTCATTTAGTTTTATTTTCCACTTGGATTCAAATATAAAACAACCTTCCATCCATCCATCCATCCATCCATCCATCCATCGTCAACCGCTTATCCGAAGTTGGGTTTTCGGGGGGAACTGGAACCTCTCATTGGGTGAAAGGCAGAGATACACCCTTGAAGGGTCGCCAGTCCATCACAGGGCAGAGGAACAGGGTCTTGCCCAAGGTCAATTCGACACGCTTCTCAGCAGGTGTGGGGCTCGAACCTGCAAGCTTCTAATTGCTAGATGAACACTCTACCCACTGAGCCATGCTGCCGCTTAAAACAATCATAACCGTGCTAAATTATAGGCATCGTTATCACATAAGTGAAAGACAATTGAAGAGAATTCTTTGTGCAAGAGTATGTTTCTGATTGGGATCATACACAAACTCGGCATGTCTAGTTGATCTATTTGTGACCAAATGCAGTACTCCAGACAATATCACAACTCTGGTCGCCAAATGGGGAGCAAATAGTCTGTGCGTACCAATTGATGGTGTGCATTTGGCTTTGTGCGCAAATGCACGAAGCTAGTTTGGAGGGCGGATTTATTGGAAATAAGGAGGAACCAGAGGTTGGAAGGGTTTTGAATAGTTCAAAAATTCTCACTTCAAAGTCGCCTACGCCAGCTTTAATTTAGCTATTTTTCAGCTTCAAATGCAATTTTAACTACTATCTGTATCCTTTGTGGTGGTAGTAAAAAAAATCTTTCTGCCTGTACAGGTATTGTTAAAAATTTGAAGTTTGCTGAATGTTCCACATGTTGATGTGTGACCTCCTGACTTAAATCTCCCTCAACCCCGTTTCTGCTCTCTTTGGTTCCCCCCTCTGTCCCCTGTTCAATTTTTTGCATGATGGTGTATTCTATAGGAAGAAACCTTTTTGAGATGTTCTTATTTCAGTACTACAAAAAATAAAAGTTTCAAACCCATAGAATGGACAGAGAAGTGGTGATTGTGAACAAGAATGTGTTATTAATTAATTAATTGATACATGTTCATTCACCTCTTAGATTATTAATTTGTATTGGAACAGAAGAAAAGGAAAACTAGGATATGCAGAGCATATTTTTGAATTGGCATGCCTTGCAAAAAAAATGCATGTTTACTTTCAACTGGAGTGTTTGTTATTTACCATTGTAATCATCATTTGTTTCCATACAGAGCAGTGACTTTTTATTGTTCAAATTATGTTTGTAATGGTCTGCACATGCAGGCAATGCAGTTTGATACTTTAATAGTTAAAGAACAATTGGTCAATTTGCATTGCCCCCCAATTCTCCTAAATGACAGATGAATCCTTTGTTATGCTCTCTGCCAATTCTAATTCTGGTTTCATTTTCCAATCCGAGTTGCTGCCTTTTATGAACTCGCACATGGTCTGTTGCCCCACTGTCCAGTAACCTGGGCTGTCCATATCTGTTTTTGCTCTTTGCTTTGAATGGGTTAAAAATGGCCACATACTGTATATTATACATTCTTTGAATCAAAGTGAGCCAATTTCTAGTATGCCGTAGAGCTGAAATTCAGCGTGCATCACATTCAGCCATTTCATAGTATTTTACTTAAACAGCATCTCAAAATTTACCCTAAGCTGTGCCTCAGTGCTTAACTTGGTGAGAAATACATTTCAATATTGTTTCATTTATTTGAATGTGTCATTTTAAAACAAATATCTTGGCAGATGTTTCAGCAGCTATAAATCTAGGCTCATCCTTTGTGAGATTTAAAAGTTAATAGCCATAAAGTAGGATTTTATCCATGATTACACGATACCTAGTTTTGATTGGTTTTCATAGCATTATTCTACCTTGCAGCCTAAGGTCATTCCCAATGCTATATGTGGCATTTGCCAGAAGGGTAAAGAAGCCAACAAGAAAGGCAAACCAGAGGCTCTTATACACTGCTCCCAATGTGAGAACAGCGGTAAGTTCAAACAGTTATTTTATAAGGGGTTATACCTGTTTTTATGTGAAGTTCAGATGTCTCTTTGGTCTATTTGTAGTCTTAAGAACAAAGTAGAAGCTGAAGCCATTGCACTGACTGTATAAACAATTATAGCATTAAGCCCAAGTGATGCTAAGTGAAATCTTTGAAGCAGCCACATATTTAGAATGATGATCCAACATACAATATAAATTGCTCATAATTTTGATTGTAACATTAAGCAGCAGTGGTGTCCCTGCCAAAAGGATAAAAATATTGTTTCCGGGTCCATTTTTTCCTGATTCTTAAAGTATCCATTCCAGAACATCATTTTTATATTGCATTTAAAGTGGGAAATTCCCCTTCTGGTACTGTTGAACAGTCAAATTAACTTCACATGGTTTACAAAATCTGAATTCTTTAGATTAAGAGCCATATAATTATGTTTCTTATTTTCAGAATAATAAGTTTAATACATAGTCAAATATAAACTGAATGTTCAAGATTCAAATCCAAATAGATGGTCTCAATTCAGGCACAATTCATATGATCTGGACTTGCCTCACCAGTACAAAAACAATCCTTGTAGAGTCAAATTGGAGTACTACACTTGAGTTTTATGTACCAGTATAACATGTTTTTAATTAAACAAAGATAATTTAAATATGGCTATAATCAATTCTTTACGTGGGAGAGATCTAACATATTTTATGTTGAGCATGACCCTTTGCATCAGATTTCAGTATTGGGGGGGAATTGTCTGACAATTAAATCCTATGGTACCCTCTAAGGATATTTAGAATAAACTCTTTTGTGTAAATTTTAGGTTTAGGATTGATAGAAGGTGCAAGTCCCTGCTGAAAGAAAATTGTTGAAAATTGACTATAGTTCTGAAAGTAAAGTTACCTCTTATAGTGCATAAAGGATAATTACAGAAGACAGTGACGTGTTTGATAATCACAGCAGGTAGTATTATTCCCATGGTAGAGTTATTTAGACCTTTGTTGCCAATTAAAAGCTGAATTTCCTAAATGAAGATATGTTTTTTTTAATTATTTGAAGTGTTTGTGTGTGGAGTGGCCTATGTACAAAATGTGTCTCCATTTTTGTCTGCTCATTTTTTGGTTCCCTGTCTGTGGCTGCATCAACCTCTATGTGCTTAGTTTTCCATGTATTTGTGTTATTTTTGCATGTCTCTGTGTATGGTTGCATCTTAGTGAATGTATGAATTACCTGTTATTGTTATAATTTATTGAC
>OMLC01035564.1:0-19262 GCA_900302585.1 Regalecus glesne
ACTACATCTATATCTAAAAAGATGTATAGATATACAAGAAAAAAATTCGATATAACATTCGATTTTTTTCTAAAGATTTTATCAAACTAAAGTTGATAGATGAACCTATCTATCAAGTTCAAATAATTTCAACCATAAATATACCTTGGTTGGTCACCTAACATAACATGGGGTCATGGAATACAATTTCAAGTCAGTAAACGTGGTGACCACTATTTCCCTCATACTTCCCATAGAGTTTATCAGGTTGTTTGTTGTTGCACATGGAATGTTGTCCCACTCATTTTCAATGACTGTACAAAGGTGTTTGGTATTTATGGGAACTGATACATGCTATCAAGTATGCTGGTTCAGATGATGTCTGGTGCAAATGCAGGCCATGGAATAACAAGGACAAAGACCTGACAAAGAATTCAACTCATAAACTCTTAATCTCAAGGTAGTCAGTTGAATTTCAGTTTAAGACAAGAGCTGGTTTTGACCTTGAGATTAAATATTTGCCAAAATATCACGAAATCTAGATTTTATAAATTTTGACCAGCAACCAGATGTAAACTTGTTTCATCAGATGCATAAAGAATCACACACTATACATGCACATTCACTACAATTATGATGTGTGAGAAAACCACAGATAAGAGGAGGAAAAGAAACAGGACTGGAGGGGTTAATGGACAGTTTATCAATATTCTGGCTAATTCTCTTGCCCAGGGATCCCACCATCTCCCCTCTGCACCACCCTTCATCACAGCATTTCCAGTCTCTCTCTTTCTTTCTCTCTCTCTCTCTCTCTCTCTCTCTCTCTCTCTCACACACACACACACACACACACACAAACACACACACACACCTGTCTTAATGCCTTGTCAACATTGGCTAGTAACACAGCCCTCCAACCCCACCCCACCGGACCCAATGTGACAGGAACATCAGTGCTTGTTTGATCGGCCCATAAATTAGGAGCTGCAAATGTTTGCAGAGTTTAACCTTGTATAGGAAGGGGGGGGAGAGTGGGACGGGGTGTTTGAAGAATAAAGAGAAATTTAACAGTGTGCAAGTGTGTGCGCGCACATTCTTACACACATGCACACACATGAGTTTAATAATGGTGGGAGGAATCCTGAAAAGGCTAGACTTCACCTTTCTACCCAATGCTCCTCAGCTTTGTTCTCTAAATAAGGCTTCAGGTCTTTTCAGCAGTGGGTTGGTAATGCACTGTTTCTAGTGCTACATTCTCTCAAGACCTTTCTCGTTCTGATTATTGGCTCATAATGGCCAGGAAGTGTGCACATGATTCCAATTACAAACCTGTAAGAAATGTCTCTATTTGGGAAGTGAAAACTACCACAAAATCACATTCTACTATTTACTGTCATTGTCTGGCATGTTTTCAGTTTTGTTCCTTTGGTAATATATCTAGTATGTATTATGAATGGATGATTAGATAGCGAGATAGACAGACAAACAGATGGACGGATGAACAAACAGGTAGATAAATATACAACACTTGTAAGTAAAACAAATATACAGGTATAATATAAACACCTTTCCTTTTTTATCAATATCGTGTCTAGCAGACAATGGACAAATCTTTTCAGTTATGTCTCCAACTTGGTAACCCCCCCAATACTGCCATTCCTTTATGCAGCTCTCGCGTTTATCATGCTGAAACAGGCCATTTTGTCAGCTTAACTGGTGTTGAGTCCTCCCCTGATCCATCAAGGCAGCCCTACTTGTGGTTGAAAAAAGGGTGACAAGCTCTCTAGGCTTTCAATTTAGTTAAAGGGGTTGCCTTTAGGGTCAAACCAAGGACAACTGGCTTCACGCACCACCTGCCAATAATGTCAACAAGGAGTAACAGCACCATGCTGATGTGGCCTGTTTCACTGGAGGCTTTGCTAGCAGTAATGGCCATATCTCTCCCACATGGTGCCCAGCTCTCAGGAATTTCCCCTGCAGCGCGTAGCACAGCACAGCACAATCTCCTCATAGCCCCCAGAGACAGTTCACAACCCACACATCGTACACCAAGTCCCCAGTATACCTCCAGTCAGTGTTGTTGCACCTTACACCAATTCTGAATGTGAAAATGATGACATGATGGACAAATTGTTTTAAAACCTATTCACTTGTTTATTTTATGTTTTTTATTTTAACCCCTTTTTTCCTACCCAAATTCCCTGAGTTGCTTACGGCTGGATCTGTCGCTTTGATGCCCCTTTAGAACGTCAACAGGAAGGAGGAAGCCGTTTCATGTGTCTCCATGTCATGTGACGACTAGCCCTCGTTGCTTCACACATTAGTCTTGTTGGGAAAGCACAGTGCTTGGCCGTCGGGGGAGAACAAAGCGAGAGTACTCTCCGTTCACTTAACCGCGAACACCCGGACAACCAAGAGGAGGACACTAGCAAACCTGGAATAATTTATCCAACCTAATCCTTATACCCATGTACCCATGGCTTAGCCAATTATGCCCCACTTAACTATGGACCTCCAGCTGTGGCTAGAAACGGCACGGCTGGGATTCGAACACCCAACTGCATGACACAGAGATGCGCTAAACAGCGCCCTGACCCCCTACACCACCAGAGGCCCCAAAACCAAATTTTTGACATTGTTCAGTACAACATTTTTTATTTCTTTGCTAGGTATCAGTTAAACATATCATTCCTAGTTAATGAAGCTTTTTAGATTTCTGACTCAATTTTACTATATGAATCTTCCTGACCTTTAAAGTTATCTGGGAATGGTCTTTTAACTATTCACAAAGTTAGAGGAAGACATTGTGAAGCAGCATTTATTTATCATGTTACACATAGATATTTCACATACAAACATATAGTTTTACTCTATCTGGTCTTTAGATTAATTTGAAATAGTTTTAATTCATTTACTTTTGTTTTTTATTTGATTTTTTTACTTTGTTTTTAAAAGTATTTTTATCTCGGGAAAAAGTAAAATTTTTACATATCATGATTGGTTCTCATTTTGTGAGGTGTGGACATAGGGCAAAATGGAGCAGGATGGGGGATTGAGACCGGATGCCCTTCTTGACTACCCATATATTTATAATTCTTCACTCGCTCAATATCAACACTTTTAATAACAGTTGGTAGTGGACTTAGTTGTGACTTTTTTGAGATTGATGGTTATTTCTAGCATTTTTTACAAATTTAGATGGAGGAAAGACCTGTCACACCAAGCCACAAAGTCATCCACCACCAGCTCCTGATCCTGTTCTTCCCCTTCAAGAAGGCTAATAATAATAATAATAGAATCATCAGCAAACTGTAAGATGTGTCTGCTCTTATGATTGCCGTGACACACACTGGTGTACATGATGTAAAGAAGGGGCCAAAAACAAAAATCTTGGGGGGATTGAGTGGATAAGTAGACCTGCTTGGAGAGAACACTGTTAACTCTCACACACTATGACCTATCAGTTAAAAAGTCTATTAATTATCCAGTAAGGCTAGGATTGAATTTAAAGTAGCATATGGGCCTCTCTGCAAACAGGAATGGTTCTGAATGCTGAAGAGAAATCCATAAATAAGTGTCTTCCATGAGTCTTGGTCCCCTCCAAATGCAGATGAAGAAAAACTAAAAGTGTGACAACCACATCCTCCACACCTCTACCAGACCTGTACGCAAATTGAAACAGATCTAGTTGCTCCTTGGCCTGCATTAAAACCTCATTTCTGAAAAGCTCCTCAAATTACTTCATAACTGAAGAAGTCAAGGCTACTGGCCGGATATCATTTAACACTGTATGGGTATTACTCTTGGTTACTGGGACGATAATGGAATGGTTCCAAAGCTTGGAGACGTTCTGCAGCTTAAGATATAGAGTAAAAATACACTGAGGGATACTGCACATCTGGTCTTCAAAAGTTTTTAGTATCCGGCCACAGATGTTGTCAGGTCCTGGGTTCTTAGTCTTGGTATGCCTGAAGAGGTTTGTCACTCTCTTTACATCAATGTCGAGTGCTGGAGAAGCTGCGGTCTTTTCACTTATCTCCATCTAAGCAGTAAAACCATGATTGTCATATCTCAGATAGGAACCATTTAGTCCATCAGCCATGTGTTTATCTGAACTCAAACCATTTAGAATGACTCCCTTCTACTGCCCTTAACCTGTGGATCCAAGCATACTTTAATTCAATTCCAGGTTCTCTTTAAATTGTTACTGCTAAGCTCTTATCCATGCAACTCAGTTTAGCCTTGTTTCTCTCAGCCCTCATCACCTCTGTAATTCCCTCTCTGCAATGACATCACCTTCTTAAAAGTATTTTTCCCATTACATATTAGACCTTTAATGTCTTTGGGGGTGTGGTAGTTTAGTGGTAGAGCCTGTGCCTTCAAATCAGGCATCATGAGTTTGATTCCACTACGGGGCATCAGTAAAGAGCATCCTGCATTACTTCCTCATACTACGGTAAACGTGAGGACACTTTGTAAAGTAATTTGAATGGCAAGCGTGCGATATAAGCGTATACAAGCGTGCTATATAAAAATGAGTCAATTTACAATCTACAATTTGTTGTTCAAAAAAATCTTAACATCTTTAGTATGAATCAGAAAGTCTTTGCATAAACATAACTACACACAACATCAGTAGGTTCATCAACGTCATAGGAGGCCTCCACAAACACCGACCAGTTCATGCAATAGAGACACCTCAAGAGGCCAAGAGAACTGTCCTCAGTCCCAAGGAACATGCTGCAGATAAAGAATCCAACGCTGGAGCCATGACTCCAGAATGTCATCCCAGGTATGAGGGATTCAGTTTAACAAAGTCTTATTATTGGCAAAAGAAGCCCTACCAGCCCCCAGCCCTAGAAAACATCCTGGCTACACAATGTGATGTCTTTGCTGAGGTTTGAAATGATCAAACTCGCCATTCAAGCTCTGCTGAAAACCCAATAACAAGAATGGAGGACTTATTCTGGACGGCAAAGTTGGTACAATTCATTAGACCATTTGTATATTAACACTTACTTAGACTTCCCAGAGAACTGAAAGTCCTTAACATTTTTTAAATAGAATGAAATATTTCTTTGATTATCAATCCATCCATCGTCAACCGCTTATCCGAAATCGGGTCGCGGGGGAACTGGAGCCTATCTCCGTTCTCATTGGGCGAAAGGCGGGGTACACCCTGTATAGGTCGCCAGTCTATCACAGAGTAGAGCAGTTAGGGGAACAGTGTCTTGCTCAAGGACACCTCGACACGCTTCTCTGCAGGACCGGGGATCGAACCTGCAACCTTCCGATTGCCAGGCGACCGCTCTAACCACTGAGCCATGCCGCCCCTTATTTCTTTGATTATTCAGGACAAAATTTGCCCCAAATGGCTGTAGAAAGCATAAGGTTTTTGCTTTTGAATCTTATGTGAACGCTGCCGATTTACAGTAGAGAACCCAAGGATCTTAGAAGTCTAGCCAATACGTTCAATTTACAATAAAATCAAGCATGGGTTTCACGGCTCCACAGTATTTTCCCCTGATTATCCATGTATCCATGAGATGGTTACGGAACAAAAGCGACTGACTTGTTGTGTATTAGCGATATCATTTCACGGTGTTCAGGCAATTTAAACACATTCACTTCTCCTCCAAGACTATCGCTGTATGCATAATAAAAAGGCAAGGCAGCCATTCGTATGGCTTGGATGAAAGTAGTTAGATGGCTTTTTAGTCTCTCATAGTTTGATTTACTGTAAATAAAGACTATGTAAAGCAGCACCTGTTTAAAATAGATAAATAAATAAATTAGACTGTTCCCTTATCAATCTCACTAGGGGAAATGTGCAAATATCTGCATTTGACTCATCCTATTGTATAGAAACAGTGAGCAGCCACCATTTGACACCCGGGGGAACAGTTAGGGGTTCAGTGTCTTGCTCAAGGACACCTTGACATGCTTAATGCAGGACCAGGAATCAAACCTCCAACCTTCTAATCGTCAGACGACTGCTCTACCCACTGAGCTATGCCACCCCTTATCAACTTAGAGCTTATCTAAATTTACTTAGACTAAATACGTCAGACATGTTAACATTAAAAAAAAAAGATTATTATTCAAGTTTTACTATAAAATGGTTGCTGCTTATCTTAAGAGCTAATCAGATAGTTCTTGTAGATATACATGTGTGCTGTGGTTGTGGTGCTAACTCTGTCCTGAGGCTCAAGGCCAATATCACACACTGTAAAACTGATGAATGTCTTCTGATAAACATTTAAAATCAATCTCCAGGTGACACAGAAGCCAAAAGTATATCTGCACCTGCTGAGGACCCTCACACAACCTAGTATCTATGAATGTGCGTCAATTTCCAAACATTAGCTGCCAAACATGGAAATCGAGTGTTTCATCCTACCCCTTGGAAAATCATGGCTGGAACAAAGTGCACTTATGTATTGACAAATTAAAAGCACAAGCACTCTAGACAGCCTCTGAGTATACTGGAGCCAAAACAAAATTTTAGAGATTTTCTTTAAGGGGAGGAATCACAGGACAAAAAATTTACAAATGAATTTGAGGGGGCTATTGAAAATAATTGCATTGAGCATTGAAGGACATCATTGGTTGGTGACTATGCTGCCTTATTGCTTGCCAGTCTAGTCAATTTGTGAGGGGGCTCCAGCTGGCTATGACAGGGTTCCTGCATTTCCTGCTGAGAGTTTATGCAGTTAGACATTAACACACAAGACCTCATGGGATGAAGAAGCCTTATTCATCGGTCATTGTACATAATACATACAATGATCGTTGTTCTCTACATTTGACCCATCTTGCTATATAGGAGCAGTGAGGAGCTACAGTGCCCAGGAAGCAGTCAATGGTTCGGTGTCTTGCTCAATGACACTTTGACACAGTTTCTGCAGGGACTAGAGATCGAACCACGAAGCCTTCAATTACTAGACAACCACCCTACCTCTATACTGCCCCTAGATGATGATGATGATGCTCCATTCCCTAAAAAGTTTGATGCCCTCCCTCTGTCACTCATTACTTATCAATATCCCAAGGCAGTCACTCCAGTAGCTCAGTCTCTGGCTTTGCTGAATACACCCATCTTATGGAAAACAGCCAGACAACCAAATAAATACTTGACATGAAGATGATAATATGTAGGATGCTGGAGTATTTTGATCTGAGAGGGTGAGTTGTGCCCAGGACTCATATCGAAGAAAAAAATAGAATTAGGAAGTATCATTGTGTTGATACTGTGTCAAATTCATAAGCCCTTTTTTCATAACTTCACTTGCCAAGTGTGCTTATGCATGTGAGTAATCTGACCACTCTACAGCAGCTTCTAGTACTGACATGCATATATTGCTCACAAAAAAGCTCCTACAGAACCTCAGAATTTAATGTTAAATAATTCAAATCAAAAATCTCCATGAACAAAAAAGGATTTGGGGCAGCAGATAAAACCCAGATGATGATGGTCAGAGCAGATGGCAACGCAATGCCAAAGACACAACACCTGCACATCACTTGCATCATAAACACTATCCCCCTCCCTTTTGTCATTTAGGAAACCACGCGGGAGACAGTTATTGCTTTAACAAGTACATCTGTACAAGACTGCAATAAAAATATCACGTCAGTGCAATCTTCAAAATGACAAAGGGTAATAGTCCATAGCACCAGTGATGGAGAAAATACCAGTCCAGAAACAGTGTCATTAAGCGTGTTATCCAAGTGAGAAAAGGTAAAAAAGTACTATTAGCCAAATGACATTCTGATAAACCCAGGAATATGGAATGTATTCATCCACATTCATGCAAGGATAACATAGTTGAAAATAGTAAGAAATTAGGCCAAATTCTAACTACCATCAGGCAAGTTTGGACCTTTGAGGGCCTTTCAACCGTGTTACAATTACAGATTATTTTAATAATTAATTTTTGGCTTCTTGTTCCATTATTCTGTGGTTATTGGGGTAACAGCTAATTGAAAGTGTTATTAAGCTAATAATGTTTACTCTGTCTTGTCTGGGTTAAACCCAGACCTGTTAAGTGCCAGCCCCCACTCACCCCGTTTCATCCCGGGAGCTGTTTGCTTATTGTAATTGAGGATGGGAGAGGATTTCTCCCTCTAGGGTGAATTTGGCCCCCTAATCCATATTGACATGGTGTCTCTGGGAAATGGCTTGAATGTTAACCTGCAGTGTTGTTCCCCTCATCACAGAGCACTTGGAACCATAAGACACTGACAGGCATTGTTACTGCCTGCTCCTTCCATAAATACTCTCGACCGCTCTCCCCTAACTTGACACCACCGTTCCTAAGGAATTGTTTCACTTTTCTGTGAAAGGATATGATGCATTGGGTGATACAAAGAGTGGAGTGGAGTAAGGCATACATGTATGCCTTACTCCACTGCCTGAAGTACTATAAAACCATGACAAACATTTGTGGATGGATCATTATTAATGATCAGGGATGGAATACACACTTTGGGAACTAATGGCCAGAGGTTGTGGGATCTAACCCACAGTGGAGCATCAGGATAGGCATCCAATCTTAATCCACTAAATCTGCCATGAGATGGAATGGCGACCTGTGCAAGGTCTTCTACCCAATAAGCTCCAGGATAGGTCCAGCAGAAATGCAACCCAACATCATATAAGAAGTTAACAATTAATAAATAAATGAATATTAATGTCATTTTGCTGAGAAAAGCTATTTTTCTTTATCAATTGTATCATTATGACTTCCGGTCGGATATGCTTAAATTAATATTTCCATTTTGTTCGATTGCTTTCACTCAATGTTTAAGTTGATAAAGCAGATTACAATGAGAGAACAAATGGGATAAAAAGGTTGCATTTTAATATTTACCTTCTACCTTGTGTAGGTTTTTACTTTTCAGCGGCTTACTGCTGTGTAACCGGGAACAAAACATCCTCAATCTAATTTTCCGCCCACACAACTCTGTCTAGCTTCATCAGTTATCTGCCCGTCACATCACAGCCAGTATTAATGGTCGGAATAACCATTAGCAACTCCAGCTAATACCCTCGGACACCTTTTGAATTGTTTGCAAACATGGTGTTCCATGGTCCAATCTAAATTACCAATTAGAATTGGAGACCATCCCATTTATTGTCACCTACAAGCAGTTCGTGAAGTAAACAGCCCAGAATAATAATGTTGTATGCAATCAAAAATCAGTTGGCCCTATGACAATAAGACAAACTAAGTTCTGTAAATGATACTTTATACTCATACAGGTATACCACCAATTTTCTAGCACCCCTAGTTCTAAGGTTATGCCAGATTAACCATTTTGTTAAACCAAGAGTGCTCACCTTCATCAACACACTGAGAGGTCTGTTTTACATGTCACGATTAGCCCTGATGTACACTTCCCATTTGTCTATAAAGCAGCAGGGACAGCTAGAACCTTAAATTAAAGAAATATGAAATGTAAATTAAAAAATTAAATCAAATACGTGTACCTATAAATTAGTACATCACACCAGTTTTTTCAACTGTTCAGCTTTCTCTTGAATGAATATGGACAGGTGTTCAAGTTTGACACCACCACCGACACTTGCATCTCTCTTAGAAGCCATAGCTAGGGTTTAATTTACACAATATAACATAAGAGTCTCAAAAATGGAAGTATCGCCATCAAGTGCAATGTAATAAAAACACATGAACTCATCGAATTTAACATCATCTGTGGTCTGATAGACACCGGAATCTCAAGTTCTCGCTTATAATTTTGTCTGGACTAAAGGAGGTGCCAGACCATTTGTTTCTGGAAAATTAGCGGTGCACCTATAATATCCTGTCTTGGATTCTTTAAATGTTTTGAAATTAACACATCTTTATTAGCTTCACCGTTATTCAATGCGTCCCATTTGATGTGAACCCATTTTTTAGCCTTTGTTTATCACAGTATGCTTATTGATACAGATGTGGAAATAGCTGGTCATAAATCAAGTTACAACATATAAATTCACGTTATTTTGATGACTTTAATGGTTTTCAATCCCATATTTGGGTCAATGGTTCACTGGAAATTTGAAGAAATAGTATGCACAGACGTACGATGCATGTACCATTGTTCATTATTTAAAATGTTATCCGGCTGACCGTGAAACTTTTGGGCCATGTCAATTTAATTGGGAATTTTTAGTTTCCCTGCAAAGCATGACAGGACAATATTCAATAACCCAGAAGTGACAAGAACCAACAAAAACAAAGAAGACTGCCAAGCTAATATTAGTAACAAGGCCCAGCATAAATCTCTGCCTTTGTTAAAATGATTATTCTCTTCATTCGGCTTTCACTTGAGACAGTAGCGAAGGCCTTCTGTGAGCAGTGACACGATGTATATGGTTCACTGTGCATCTATAAATTCACTCTCAGATACTTAGATGATAATCTTCAATCTCCTCCATGAGGCCATTATACGAGTTATGAGATTTTCACCAAGGATTACACCCCTTCACATTTCCAAAGAGGACTCCAGGTATGTCCACCGGTTCCAGATCCAAAACATTGCCTTAAAATCTTCTGCTATCACTCAACTTACTGTACCCAGTCTACTTAACCCCTGTGTTCTCCTTACCTTGTACCTGCATTTACCACATCCTTGCTATGGAACGCAGGGAGGCAATTTCCCACCAATCTGTTAGAGCTAGATTTGCATTAATGAGGCCTAGTGTGTTAAGCCTGAGGGTGGGCTTTTGGTTGAATCACCAGCTGCTGCAAAATAAGCCACAAACTTTTCCTGACACAAGCATTTAGTCTGCCCAGGTGCTCAGGAGAATCTAAGGTAGAGGACATTCAAAGGAGAGTCCCTTAATGACATTCTTGTATCAATTTAGATATTCCAAGTCAGAAGGAGGGTTTATGGAGTATTTTTTAAGGCTGATTCCCGTTGTGTCTCTAGAGATGAAAGGTGTCATCCTGTATTGATGCAGTTGGGGCACAAATGTCAAGTGCCACTTGAAATAACAGCAAAGTAATTTTACCAAACATTTGTGAAAACCATTTGTTTTCCCTAGATAATAGATGAATGCATTGTTTTCAAAATTATATATTCATATTAAGATGATTAATTTACCAAACTATAAATATCCAATCAATTCGCAACTAATTTATCAAGCTACATGCATTTTTCCATGTCTGCTCATTTTCTTCATTGCGACTCATAAAGCATAATAAATTCTGTGTGCATTTCCTGTTTTGATGTGTCTATTTTTCTAACCTTGCTTGCTACAGAAGCATAGTGGTAGAGTGTACATGCCAGGAAATGACAAGTCAGCCATCGTGGGTCCAATCCCACTGTGGGGGTCCGGAAGGGCATCAAACCTTAATTACCCAAGTTCCATCTAAATCCATGCCCATCCCCACAATGGGTAAACTAATCATGACATGTAAAATGGACATAAAGTGCAAAATAATTACCTCAAAATAACCATGACCCAAAGTTGAGAAGCACAAGCACATATGAAATGAAAGAAAGGCACCGTTCAGTTCATGTCCTTTAACATGTCCTATATGTCTTGTTTGAGTTCTTATTTCTATTTTCATTACACTATTTGTGCATTGATTGATTTTCTTTGTATTTGATTTGTCTTGTAAAACATAAAGGTTTATTGTAGTTTTTTGTTATCACTATTATTAAGTGCAAATAAATCGATAATAAAAGCAGGTAGATTTTGTAATATCACACCCTTAACAAAACAGGACATAGCCAAAACAGTCTGAAATGTGATGAGCTGAATTCACGGTGGGCAAAACTGCTTTTGTCTTTTCAATTTGAGTTACTTAACAAATTCAGTTTTTAACAGAATAGTCTAAAATAAGTCTAAATGACTTTGAAGGAATTGACAAACTGAACATATTTCTGGAAAAAACTAAGTAACACTAGTTAATAACCCCAACTAATTAAAATATTTTTTTTTCAATAAAAATCAAAGTACATTTAGACAAAATGTATTGTAGATGTACACCGATTAGCCTAAACTTTAATACCAGGTATGACTTTTCCTGGCCACAGTATTCCTTGATATCAGTGCCCTCTTTCAGACAGATAATGCACTGTACCACACTGCAATAATTGCTCAAGAACAGTTCGAGGAAGATAACAAAGACTTCAAGGTGCTGCCTTAGCTTTCAATTTCCCCAGATTTCAAATTGATTAAGCCTCTAGTGGACACAGTGGAAAAACAAATCATATCCATGGAGGCTCCACCTTGCAAATTACATGACTTAAAATATCTGCCAGATACCAGAGGACACCTTCAGAGGTTTTGTGGAGTCTGTTCCTTGATGGGTCAGAGCTGTTTTGGTGAAACGAGGGGGACATACACAAGCAGGGGGTTTTAATATTTAGGTATTGGTATCCAGTATGTGGTTCATTAGAGATAAAAACTAAAAGGCATATTCATTTAGCATCTACAATAAGCTCACAAAGCCAGACATAATCATCCAACCAAGTGATAAAAGAGGGGCGACAGTTGACCTAAAAGGAAAAAAAAGAGAAAAAACATCACATACAGGGGTGGGGGTCGTTGGGTGTTTGGCATGCTCCACAACTGGAATCAAATGGCAGCAATTAGCCATCATTAAGAAAAACAAATCTTCACGCGTCCCCCTCAGCAGGTTCATCCCCATTCTCAACCGCCCCTGAAGGCAAGTTGCTGGCCTTATACCCGTACTCTTTGGAAAGAGGCCTTGAAGGCAAATGCATGCAGACAGACTGTTTGTGTTGCTCACATTAATTTGAAGCAGACTGCTTCTATCTAGAGTGTACTGCGATGGCCACAGGGAGCTTTGACTAAACGTCCAAGACCTAGATATCTCTCCACAGTAGTTTTTTTGGGGTGTTTTTCTATTCAAACAAAGCCATTTTTACCCTCTTCTGGTGTTTCATTCATACGACATGAATGAACATCATGAAAATGCTCTATGGCTGGTTTCAATTCTATATCCACACAGCTGAAAAAATGTGATTGCTCGGGTGATATTAGAAATTGATTCTAAAGTTGAATCCTTAATTTGCATTAAAAATCCTTTTGTGATTAGATGTCTACACTGGGTTATCCGGTGGTTATTATTTTTCACCACATGTATTCCCATTCTTACCCTTCCAGTGATCAATCTACACTCATGTTTTTATTACAAAGATATATTCAACATTGAAAGTGGGATTGGGCTTCCAATGACTTGTTTAATGAAATCCTAATGGATATCTGCAGGAAATTGCCATAGAAAGCATTAATTGGACTTTTACCATGAGCTCTAAAGCTGCTCCTCTCCCTTTTGCCAGTATGAAAGTCTCCATATTTTGACATAGAATACTTATTATCCTTTCAGTGGCGTGAAAAATTATATTCTCTGCATGCTTAGTTCTTTTTCTGACTCCACGACCTAAAAGGATGCTGTGTCACAGCCGTGGACAGAGCTGACATTTAGCTGGTCATACAGTGCATCCAAGAAATGTGCTCTTTCCCAAGAGGAAGATGGTGAGACTTTGGTCCCATCTTATTAGTTGTAATCTTTTATTTTATCAAGTGTCACCAGCAATAACAAAGTCATCAATAATGGGAGGTGAATACAGTCACTCAGAGTCCTTAGGAACAAAATCAAAAATCGGAGAATCAACATAAAAACCACTGATAAATTGTGATGGTTCACATGATAAATCAGGACTTTTCTGTCTTCCCGTAGGGCACATTGCGAGACAAAAGAATTGCATGAATATACTATGCAATCATCATAGGTTGTTTAAACATAATGTGGTATAACTTCTCCTTACTTCATAGGGACAGTTAGGCACATTATTCAGAACAACTCCAAACAAGTCAAAGCCTCTTTTGGATTTAGACAATATTCCTTATATTGTTTTTCATATTTAAAATTGACAATCTCAACTAGTGCCCACATCAGGCATTATGGAGTAGATCATTTTGAAAATATCACAGATATGCAAGCATTTAAGTGCTATAGTAAATCTAACATGTGTAATATAATTTCCATTTTCTAATGGTTTACTTCCCCATTTTCTATGCAATCAAATCTGTATCTTCTCATGCCATTTGGTGTCAGTGCACATTTAGCAAGATGCATTCAGGCAGACACTGAGCCCCCCCCCAAAAAAAAGTGTGCTGGGTAGCTGGCGGGGTGCCAAACTGGACTAGAAACATCTGTTCACATTATTAATGAATCAATTACATGTCGCACATGTGCCAGGTCTACAGGGGTGGAGGGTGAGACCATGGTGAGGAGGAGGGGATTAAGAAGCCCTCCACACAGTTTTGCATTTGCCAAGAGAACCAAGCTGCCCACAGGGTTACAGCCCTCAGTCACTCCCCCCCACCAGATTACTAACATTTAACCTGTAAAGATTGTGTGAAGCGACGTTGCTGTATATACAGGCAATATTTGAGTTTTGAGATTAACAAGCATCTGTTTGGCAAGTGACTTGGAGGGTAAGTGACAAAAGGCAAGAAATGGTGAAAATCGGAATCAGTCAGCAACCTTTTATCGCCAAGAATAAGGGCAAACATGGAATTTGCCTTGGTATGAGGTGTGATTTTGACTGAACACTAAATAGATCAGGCAGGGCTACCCCAGTGACCCAACAACTCACAAAAGGTGAAGACAACAAATATAAAGCAAGACAGAGATGCAACTAGGACATCACATTATGCAGTGGATAATATGCTCAACAGCCAGGGAAGTGTCATCACTTATCAAGATACATAAGTACAGTATCATGGAATACATGGAGCTGATCCAAAGGGAATGCTAAGATGTAAAATGTGGATGAAAAGGCAGGGAGATGGGTAAATAACAAAAATCCATGATGGAAAATGGAACAAACAAATGTTACAACCAATTTATGGCCTACTCCTGTCTACCCTATGCCTCTTCCTATTTCCAAAGTTGTTGCAACATGTTTAAGTTGCTCATGAGAAGGAGGAAGAATAAAAGGATTGCTTAGCTTAGCATTAACTACAGTAGGCGGGCTCGCACCTCAATATTACAGCCACTTACAGTATTACATTACTCAGTGGCTGATACTGAAAAGTAAAAATGGGCTGTTGCAACCGCCATTGTGCAGGCCTGTGGGTATGTGCACAGACATGCTCATGTATGTGTAACGTTTACAAACGAGCACGTATGTGTACATGTCAGTGGTGGGACAGGTAGAGCTTATTGCTTACCAGCCTGTGTGATTCATCATGCAGGCCGTGTAGTGAGCTGCTGTCAGGAAGCATTTACATCATTACAGGAGAGGTGAGGCCACCTTTCCCATGCTTAACATGGTGGCCATTGACTCCTAATTGGCTTCAGCATGTTTCATACTTACCCCCCAGAAGAAATGCTTACCAGGGCAGACATAATGTGTACCCTCATGCTGACCACAACAAATGGTAATACATTGGGGTGGGGTGGGGAGCATCCTCCTTGTAATTATATTGCATTTCATGATAGCAATGTCAAGACTTAAGGTGCTATTTGTTTTCCATGTGAATTAAGATTAAATTAAGTTGAAAGGATAGTTTTAGTTTTATTATCTTAAAAAACAACACCATGAGAAATAACTTCCTAAAGGAAGGACTCTTGCCATTTGTATTAATATCCTGACTGATCAGAGCACAAGAGGCTTGGTTGAAATGTCTTTGACCAACCCCTTAAAAAATTACAAATTTCATAATCCATGACAGAATCAGAATGTTCTACCTGAATAATTAGACAAGTTTGTATCTATTAATATATTAGTTGGTATGAATTGGTTTAATGGATAATTGATTATTTATTGGAGTTTGTTAATAAGGTCATTGTTTAGAAGAGAAAAGGGAAGGCTACCTCCCCAAGAATGAATTGTTGGAATAATGAAAAATGCAGCTGCATCAGAAAAATCATATCTGAGCAGTATAAGATGGAGTAAATACTACTATTAAAAGACCAAACTGCAATTTCAGCAGAATTGTAGGAAGTGACCGCTCTATCCAAGTCCTCAGTTCAGACAGATCAATCCTCTGTGTTCTCCTACAATTCGCTTCCCGTGATTTTGTTCCATTGAAGAATGCTTCTCCTTCACACCTGTCAGAGTTAGTTATCACTCTGCATTGACAGCTTGTGTCTTTAAGGCTAGTCTTGATCTCAGTGGTTGAATAGGGGTTCAATATATTTCTCAAGGATACCTTGACATGCTTTCTGGAAGGACCAGGGATTGAACCACCAGTCTTCCGATTACTAGACAACCACCCTTCCTCCTGAGCAATGCCCTCCCTTAAGGTAAAGTATATATTTTAACTTATCTATTTATTTTCACTGTGCTGTGTTTAGTTCTGTCAACACAATACGTTATTTGTGTATTATGGGGAAATCAATGTTTAAAGTTTCTCAGTTATTGACCCAAGTACGGCCATATATGACCAAATAAGACCAACAAAAAAAATTAGAGCAGACTTCAGTTCTTCTGAGATGAAAAAACAGCTAACTTTTCAAAAACAGTTCTTCCATAGTCAACAAATCACTTTCCAAAGTATGTACCTGGTTCCCCGACTATAGAAAATACCACTGCCAGCATATAGGAGAAGAGAAATCAGATTGAATAACATTCAGGTCATTCAAACCATTTTCACTTGGACTGGAATTTAGCTCGCTCAGTGCTTTTTCACAAAAGAACTGTCCTTTTACATTAAAAGGAGTGACCCTTCACTGTCATGCAAACTTCCACGCAGACCTATATTTTTTGTTGATGCAGTTAGCTGTGCTTTAGGCAGAATAACAACTTCCTCTTTTTGACCAGCATTCATGGCTTTGTTTCCCTTTTACAGTGGGTGGGGGTGGTGGGCCACACACAAGGAGGGGGAAAAAACATTATTTCCATTCCGATGCCCATTTATTGCCCTTCCAGTGATGTGTGACCCTGTTTTATTTGATTTCATTTGTTCACTTTCATCACTGTTATTCATTTTGATTTACAGAAATGTCTAAGCCGACAAGTTAGACATCTATTCGAAATGTCACCGGGAAACCCTCCGTCATTACCTCGGAGAGAACTCACCCACATCCTCTGCAAAGTCAGACATGAAGCAACTCTGAATTAAGCTTTGTGTACGATTTGAACTATGTTTTCTTTTTGCATCAGAAATTGTCTACTAATGCCTTTGGTGATATTCAAGCGACACTATTTCATCTCTTTTGCTGACCCTTGATCGTCTTTTTTACGACATCAACTCATAATGTGAATACATTCATGTCGGTAAATGTGCCAGTAAATTAACAAAATTGTCTTCTTCTCTCACGTTTCTTTAAATTGGAGAGGTCCTAGTACAGGGCAGTCTAGCAATCACTCTACAACAACGTGATTAACAACTCAGATATTGGAAGGGGAACAGAAAAGGAAGCTGGCGTGCTTCCATGTATGCACGACAGCCTTAACAAAGGACCTAAGTCATCCTTTGAGTTCTGCCTGCACCCAGCATATCAGGACCCTGCCAGAAGAAAAGTAGGAATCATATGTAATTTTTCTCAATTGGTCACTTAACAATTACGAACTGTGACAGAAGAAATAGAAGGAAAGAAAGAACTAAAAACTGTTGTGTGAATGCCACACCTCAAATATCTGCACAGAACTGGAAGTGTAGTTTTCAGCGATTTCATTTTAGCCCAAGCATTAAATCTCTGATAAGGGTGTATGACAAATAGAAAATATTAATAATTGCTAAAGACCACATCTTTTGGGCTGTTAGGTTTTTAGCTGTGCAGATCTTAACCTTCAAGTCAGAGTAATTTCACTTGAAAACAACACTTTTCAAAGTCTACTTCCTATATTGACTCTTCTTCAACAATTACATAATACATCTAATATAGGGGCTGTGGTAGCTCAGCACTAGAGCGTCCACTTCAGAAATTGATGACCCAGATGCTGTGGGTTTGATCCCGCCGTGGGGCATATGACAGGCCATCCAGCCTTAATCCCCCTCACTCCATCTAAATCCATATCCGCCTCACAACGACGGGACTAATCATGGCAAGTAAAAATGAACCTCTCATAAAATATCTAATAAATGGGGGGGGCACAGTAGATCAGTGGTAGAGCGCACACTTCAGGAAAGGACGAGCCAGATGTCCACCCCAGAACGTGGGCATTAATCGTGGCACATAAAAATAGACCTCTCATAATATATCTAATATATAATATCAATATATTTCCAAATGGGATGCAGAATTGTGACTTCAATCCTTCAAATAGATTGTCTCTCTAAGAGTGGGTTCAGATGCATCAGAAGATCTCGGAAAAGATGGTGAGAAAATCTTGCAGAAAGACAAAAAAGACAACACATTCATATGGATGAGCCGTTGATGCACAATGACCACTGCAATTACAGCTTACAACAGCTATGAGAAATATTGACTAGGGAGCTCCTCATGTTCACTGCGTAAACAACCAAAGAGGAGACTGTTATTTGTAGGGTGTCTACGTTGACCAGAGTAATGCGTTAAGGGTCTGGCGATCAGATGAGAGTAATTTATCTCGATGCCTGCAAGGAATGCTGATATTTCTCAGTACTTAAAACAGTGTGAAATCTGCCCTACTTGAAGCTCCAACATGCTTCTAGAAAATGCAGAATTTTGTCTCAAGCAGGCTATTCCATAGAAAATGTTGAGACTAAAGGATCACAGTGATGATTGAGAGTAAAAATATACAAATCCCTAACCTTTAAGAGCTATGCGGCGTAGTACTGTTTGGATTGCAAATGCTCATTTGAAAGCTTCACCCTTCTAATATTTATCATGACAATTTTACAAAACAATGTCTTTGTCCTATTTATATCAGCAAAAAAAGCAAATAAAAAACAAACTAGCCCCAGCGGACAGAATGTCATCATAAGCACAGAGGTCTTGTCATTGATGTGGAGAGACACATGAACCCCTGTGTCCCCTTCTCAGACCATGCTGATCTGACTGTACCAGATGGGAGTGACTTTTCGCCCTCCACTCTCTCCAGGCCCTGACACCCATAGCTGCAGGGACAAAGCAGCATGGAGTACAGGGAAAGCTGGTCAACCCACTGAATACACAGATATGGGGAGATGAGCCGCCAAAAAAAGACTTATGACCTCTATTTATTTATTTTTATTGCCATCACTGGTCTTCTTCCCATTCAATGCTCCAAAAAATATTTGTATATTTTTGCCCTGGGATTCCTCAAGGACTTGGAGGTTGTTTGCCCTTCCTTAGCCCATACACATTAACTTATACACCTCA
>OMLC01035567.1:0-12274 GCA_900302585.1 Regalecus glesne
CACTATGGGATAGAAAGGGATAAAAAGAGTGGGGAAGGTGGAAGTAGGCTAGAAATAAAATCATGTTGCTAAAGCAGAGGATGTGGGTTGAGTTTGGACAGAAGAGTAGATTAGACAAACTACAGACAGTGGTTCTTTGATGAGCAGAGCTGCCTGTATTTATGATAAAAAAATCGGCCGCTTCTTTCTGCCAATAAGCTTTTATCTGCCGTGCATGCATATAAGTCTGATAGGGCCCCTAGCCATAGTGGAAGATAACAAAAAATAATTAGTTAACATTCAGCTTTGAGCGACAGAAATTTTATGCTAAAAGGAAAAAAAAAAGCATTGGCAAAGGAAGATAGGAAGAGGAGCAGTACTTTTAGTTGGTCTTTTCATACATTAAATGTTGCCATTTTGTTGTGTGTTTGTCAAGAATGACATTATTTCCCCTAGGCATGTGCAGGCTTTTCGTTTTGAGATAAGTACATTCTGAAAATCTGCACTTGCACCTTGCAGCCCCTCTTAAGGGTCTCCAACAGCCCAAATGATAGCAGCCTCAACTGGGATTTCAGTGTATACCACTACACAACAACTTTGCATCATTTTTTTTAGGTTCACCCTTTAAATAGTCTGCATGCATGTGCCTCAGTGCAATTAAAAGAAATGTCAACATGCATTTCACAATATACAGCCTTTATCATGTCTGCAGACAATACAGCCACACAGAAGTGTATCGTGCCTTTACAAAACATGCATGGAAATGCATTATTCTGATTATCTGAATGGTGCAACGAAAGTTTGAGTAGTTATGAAATCGGTAGTTGATGTACCATTGCACACTACGCATCTTTATATCTGTTAATAATTCATTAGATCTAAGATTTGAAAGTATAGAAAAATGACTCCATCTAGCAAGCTATTATTTAGACTGAATTCAGGCCCCTTTCTATGCGTCAATAACTCAAGCTATATATATATATATATATATATATAAATGATAGAGAGATTAATTTGTACATGCCATGATTAGTCCCCATATTGTGGGGGTGGACAAAAACTAAGATAGAGCACATAAAAAATAAATAAATAAATAAATTTAAGGCCAGAGGCCCTTGCTGATACCCCGCAGTGGTTTCAAACCCAGCACACCATCTACCACCAACCTACCATTGACCCTTAGTATGGGCTACATGGAAAACCATAACATGAGATTGTGTGGTCTTAGTTTCTAGAACAGTACAAATACATTGCTGATATATGGCATTGTACTTTCCTCTCAGTTAGGCATGGCCATAAAAGTGTAGTTTGCAAAGTAATTAATAGCTAGATATGTTTAGATCTTATGTGTTATGTGAATTTGCTCTAGAAAAAAAGAAAACCATAGTAAAACTTATGTTTACCGGACCCCATTTGCTCTTAAGAGACCTCACATTGAACTTGATTGAGAACCCAGGGGTTTTAGTTTTTTTGTTTGTCAAACATCTTTGAGTGAAATATGAGCCTACAGCTTGAGTGAAACTTTGCTCCCTAGCGATGATGAGAGTGCTGATGTTTCTCTCTGTGCGTGCCGCATGAGTAGAGGCTGCAGATAACTCAACCACTGTGAAGATAAAACACAAGTAGTGCAAGAAGTTTGATTGAGTCAGAGAGAAAAGTGTCCGACAAAGACAACGTCTCATCCATCTTGCCAACAAAGAAGAGCCCACTTAAGGGACTGCGATGGGCCTTGTTATGTATATTCAACAAATATTAATCAACTTTGAATGGTTTGTCAATGGTGACATTCTTTACCAGCGTTAAGTCAAGGGAAAATATTTTGGCCAAGCACCAACGATGTCTCCGGCTAATATTTCTCAGAGTCCACATTGTTTCATCACAAACGCCTTTGATAGAGAAAGAAAAAGCTCACAGCTCACTTGCAGATACTTTTTAAATCAAGACAACAGCACAAAACGACAGTGTATAACTTTTGCTCACCAATTCATTCATTTCATCCAAAGTAATGGTAAGTGGACTTGTTTTTATACGGCACTTTTCTAGTCTATTGACCACTCAAAGTGTATTACAACACATGTTTTGCATTCAGTGAGCGTGGGGGATGAAGGCTGAATGCCCTTCCCTGATGCCCTGAGGTGGGATCTAGCCCACCTCTGCCCACCTCTGCCACCATGCCCTATTTGTTATGAGATAAGATATTTCTTTATTAGTCCCACAGGGGGAAATTGCAGTGTTACAGCAGCAACGTGGAAAGCACAATCAGAGAGGCATAACATCTAAGGCATAAAATAGAATAAATAAATGATTCCTTTATCAGTCCCGCAAGGGGAAATTTGGATTTTTCTGCATTTTTGACCCAACCTATTGTATAGGAGCAGTGAGCTGCCAACATATGGTGCTCAGGGAGCAGTTAGGGGTTCAGTGTCTTGCTCAAGGACACCTCGATACAGGACCGGGGATCGATCCTGCAACTTTCCAATTGCCAGACAACCGCTCTACCCACTGATCTATGCCGCCCCTTAGACTACCCAATGTAACCTAAGATACTGGAGCAATTTTACTTTGTGAAATTGTGACAGAAACTGGAGTTTGTGTCATTTATTAATCACATTCCAGGTGTATAAAGGCCTTTACTTTGAACTTAAATAGTGTATTTCAAATCCCTACATTGGGGTACAATAAACTCTTGGGCTCACCTCTTTTGAAGGGATATGATTTCAAAATGCCATGCAATACCCGATGCAATCTAATGAGGCTTTGTTTGGGGCTACTGCTTTTTATGTATGTGTTAGATCAAATAACTGCTAACTATTCTTTACTTGGAAATAGAAAGTCAAGAGGCAACAATAAAACTAATGGCAGCTCCCATCTGGGAATAAAAATGTATATTTATATGTAGCTATATTTATAAGTACAGACTCAACTGTGTCAAAATCTAAGGTGCACACTCAAATTTGGTAAATTACTGAAACATTTTAGGGAGGAAAAAAATATTTCACTAACCCATTGATATTAAATAATACAATGCCCAGGGGCTAATACACACTAGAATAAGCAAACAAACACACCCCCATACACACAAAAACTTGGGAAATATTCCGCCCAAAAAATTTAACATTTTTACAAGATTTATGCACCCACTGAGGGATAAACAAATTTTATAAGATTTCCAGAATTATCAGCAAAAACTCAAAAGTGCACTATTGTAGGGTATCACGACATTATAGATCTATCAGTTTAAACCGTTATACTTAATCAAATTAGCCTGTATAGTAAATGAGACCCAGTATTGAGAAAACCATTCGTACCAAAGCTATTTGAAAATCATATATTACATTGCACTTGAAAATACATGAAAAATATAGTTAGTAAAAATAAAATGAATGTAATAAAACAAATAATAGAAAGCAAAGTGTTATGAGTTCAGTCCTGCCACAGGGCATCAGTTGCACCCCCACAACATGGGTTCTAATCATGACATGAAAAAGGAACTTTACTTATTTAAAGCACCTCAATCAAATCAATATCCCCACCATGTACGTTCATGTTAACATGTGGTTGTAAAAGTTATCACACACACACGCGCACAAAAATCACTGCAGTCCATCCAATTCTTTATAGGTTGAGCCTCCCACTGGGTCAAACCCCTTGCAAGACTATCAATAAAACAGAACTTTAAAAAGTCAGACCTTGTAATCCATTATTTTTCCATGCAAGGCTGTGGAATTCACACTTGTAAAATCCATAGGGAGGAACCTTGGATTTCAAGAATGACAAATGAGCATTACATAGCCTCAGTACGTTAGGTAATAGAAACAGTTGAAATTGGTGTTACAAAAACATTAGCTCATTGAGTGAATCACCCAGCTAATTGGACAGAGGGCTATTGATGTGAACACTTGAGCAAAATTTTGATGATCAAATGCTTACACGTGACAAATGCATTTGAACCTTATTCATGCCAGGCAAATTCACACAACCCCAACAGAGTGCAGGTTAAACTTCCAAAGCACAGGTATGATTTTAATAAACACATTTCTGAACAACCCATCTCTAAATTCAAATCTTAATCGAGTTTTGCCGCCCTGCCACACATTAGTAAATTTGATAGTGCCAGAGGTGCCCGTAACTTCAAAAACAGAGAGCAGCGATACAGCCCATTATCTGCAACTGAGTTTAACAAAATGGTTCGTTCAAGCAATTGTTTGAGATGTTAGAAATTCTGTTCCATCATTGAAAGAATAAAGGCTGCTCCAAAACGGATGAAACAACAAAGGCCGATTCCAGTTGAGATTCCTTGAGCATAGTGTGTCCATAATTGGATTAGAAGGCTGGTTTCTGCAGACAGAATGGGATAGAGTAAGGAGCCTTTGCCATTTATTCTCTTTTGTGTGGCTGGAGTCGATTATGACTAATCAATGCTGGCAAGTTTCAGAGGACTGAGCTTCATTTTAATCGTCAGCCCTAAGTAGTTACTATTCTATATCTAGTCTGGCGTCTGCATACTTTCAGCAAAAATTGACTCCCTACCATCTCTCCATTATCACTGACTTTTCCAGATTGGTCTGGTGCAAAAAAACCAATTTCAAACGTACCTGGATGTACACCCATAGTATCTGACAATGCATTAATCAATTTGTCCATTATAGGAATGAGGTACTATACTGTACTTTGGAAAACGGGCGTGGGTACAAATGCATTATCACAGTCTGCCAGTGTTTGAAAGAGGCCATGCAATATCTCAATTTGTTCAAAAGAATAAACTAATATCCCGTACGTATATCAGAGAAAGGTGTAATGTGGCCAGGGCACACTTGAGCCCATGTTCATTAAGTACCAACCTTGGCTACAATCCTCCAGTGTGAAAAGTAATTGAAGTATTTAACTCTGGAGAGGCACTACACCTGATGACCCAGTCCATGATGGCATCAAAGATCTTTCCCATTATACATCCCTTATATGAACATAGCTGCCACTTAACCAGCTCTCAGCAAGCCCTACTTCATTAGAGAGGAGTGGGTGGTGAGACCAGGGTTTGTGATTGAGAGAATGATATGGGAACACTTTAATGAGATATGTGTGCATATGTGACTAATGAGATTCGCTGTGTACGTATGACTTGCAGTATTTAATCTGAATAAATTATTTGTCAAGTGTACATAAATCTTCAGGATGATGAGAAATACAGGTACCATAATTCCAATTTGGTGGAGACACCTCTATTGGCAACCGCAGAGGTCAAACGTTTCTTGCAGTTGGCTAATAAGTTGGTGCAGATCCCAGGAGGGATTTGGCCCACTCCTCTTTGCAGATCCTCTCCAAATCCATAAGGTTTGTAGATTATCGCTTGGCAACTCGTAGCTTCAGCTCCTTCCGCAGATTCTCTATAGGGTTATGGTTCAGAGACTGACTAGGCCACTTCATGAGCTGACTGCGCTCCTTCTTGAGCCACTCCTTTGTTGCCTTAGCCATATGTTTTCGGTCATTGTCATGCTGGAACACCCATCCATGACCCATTATCAGTGTCCTGGCTGAGAGAAGGAGGTTCTCACCCGGGATTTCTTAGCAAATGGACCCATTCATCCTCCCCTTGATCAAATGAAGTCATCCTGTTCCCTTAGTAGAGTAACAGCCCCAAAGCATAATGTTTCCAATGCCATGTATGATGCTGGGGATGGTTTTCTCGGGGCCTCTGTCAGCTTTTTTCTTCCTCCAAAAATGGCAAGTCGAGTTGATGCCAAAGAACTCTATTTTAGTCTTATCTGACCACAGTACTTTCTCCCAAGCATACTCTGAATCATCCAGGTGCTCATTAGCAAACTTCAGACAGGCCTGGAGATGTGCCTTCTTGAGAGGGGGGCCTTATGGGCACAACAGGATTTAAAATTAATATATTGGGATTTTCTGGGATATTTTTTTTAATATTCTGTCTCTCACTGTTAAGATGAACCTACCATGAAAAGTATAGACCATTCATTTCTTTATATGGGGGCCAAGTCATAAAATCAGCAGGGGGTGAAATAATTATTTCCCCCAACTGTATATAGTTGTACAACCCTTGTATGTGTGAGTGACTTCAGGAAATGACTTTGAGGGTTTGATCCCACCACGAGGCAACAGGAAGGACATCTGGCCTTCATACCCCATGCTTCATCTAAGTCCATGTCCACCCACACAACATGAGGCGTAATCATGACATAATATGAACCCCTCACCATGTATACACAAACAAGGGACTAAGGAGGTAAACTTGTATTTAAATGTGCAGGCTGCAAAGAAAATTTCCTCGAGAAAGACAATAAAAGCAACAGCAATGTGTTCCTGTAAACAGCTACAGGCAGTCAGACTGTAGTCTAAATTGCTCAAGAAGAATTTGGCACCATGTGATCTACTTTATACTCCTCTGTAAATTGACGTGTCTAGACTCTCATCTTGGAAAAATTGGTGCATGGATAACAGACTATGAGTGGGGGTGCATTCAAACACTCAACAGAAGTTAAGAGAGGAGAGATCAAATAAACCCATCAAAAGGAAACTCCAAAATAGGGAGGAAAGAAATTGAGCACGAAATCTGAAGAATGAAAGAATATATCTACTTGTGCACAAAAAGCAATAAGATTTTAAAAGAAGATTAAAATACGGACAGAATATTTATTGCAAGGCAGGCAAGTTTGTGTGGAGGGTATGAATTGGGTTTCTCATGTACAGCTGTTCATTTTTATCTTTGTGCGACTTCACCTCATTGGAAGTGAACCTAATGTATTCTCTTTTGAAACTCTTCGTTTCAGTGAGCTACTGCCTCATACAAGCATCTAATTAATCATGGCAATGTGTAACACAGGAACTTCCTCTACAAGCCCGGGGCAACAGCACTCTAACAAATATCTAACTAAATCACTCAGACCCCCCACCTCCTCCCAAACACTCCAGTCCCCAACCCTCCACAACGACATGCTGCTTCACTTTACTCCACTGCACTCAGGAAAAGTCCCTGGTGCTCTTTCACCATCTCTGTCGGCTTTTTCAGTTGACAGGGCGAGTCATTACTCAAATCCAATTTGCCCACAGGCCTTTGTGTTACCTGCTTTACTTATGTGTCCATCTATTGACATTTGAAAACATAACTCTCAATGCCTGTTCTGTGACCAACTTGGTTCTTGTTTTTGTATGTTTTTTTGTATATCCCCACCATCATCACTCGCCTGGCTTGATGCAATGAGGAGATAGGATGCCACTTTCACCAAAGGCCAAATAAAATGAAACCATTAATCTACCATGAAGTCACGGGATGAGAGGAGAAACTTAGGAGAAACACTTGTGCTCTTTCTACTATACTTCTATAGACACGCTCTGTCTATGGAAGTATAGTTGAAAGAGCACAAGTGTTTCTCACAAGTGTGATGGTTTTCAGCCCTCCCGTACTCCGAAAACATGGCATTAACTCTTGCCCATGCTGGCATCTGCCATCATGCCCAGATCTGGACAGATGGGTGACACAGAATAGGCCAATATATCATAGAAAGTAGTGAATTAGGGAAAAAAATAAAGGTAGGAGTAATGCATTATGAAATAGGAAGATTTCACTCAGTTGTAGATTTAGTTCAGACCAACCCATAACTACCAGGGCTGATTTTGAGGTCAACGCAGGAGTACCTAACGTTCATTCTGTGCTCCGTCCAAAATGACTTCAGTTATAGGGAAGTCAATTGAAAAAACATCCTACTTCTCTCTAAAAATACAAAGACAATACCCCCCCTCCCCACAATTTAGAGCATTGATAACTGGTTTCACCTCTAACATGCATTTTGGTTGGGATTTAGAAATTTATTTTTCCATTTTGAAGATATCAAAGCCTTAAGAATGGTATGTTTGGGGATATGGCTGCCTTGATTGACAGGTTTCCTGTGGACCAATTGTTAGTTTGCTTAGGTATTTTAAGGAAAGACCCACGTCGGCACCTAAATTTAGTTTTGGGCTCCAAAATCTGACGGCATGGCAGCCAGTGTAAACATACACTCGGGGCAATTAAAAAAACAAAACAAAACACAAAGCTATCAGGGCACACCTGTGGATAGCATGAGTCCATATTGTGGCCAGTATATGTAGTTAACACAAAGGTTCAAAGTGTACTGCGGCTCAGAAAATATTCAAAATTGACTTTCAATGGGCATGAATCCTAAACAAGGCACTCTGACTCCTCAAAACTACTCATTAATGAGAGGTGTGGGGAGTTGTTGTATTTTTACACGTCAGCATTGATTCCTACATTGTGGGGCTGGAGACGGTCTTGGATAGAGCTTGGGGGATTAAGAATAGATGCACTTCCTGATGGTGGAATCATGTAGCGGGTTCCAACCTGCCACCACTGGCTCATCAGTTTCCAGGGTACATCCTCAAACAGTGGGCTACTGTGGCTCCCTCATTAATAAATAGCAATAGGTTTTAATATCAATATTGAAACAGTTATAAAATCCCATCCTACTTGGGTCAGGTGATGACAGTACCTTGGACGTACTGCATCATAGACTGCAATTGGTGTCAGGGTTATGCCAATTGCAGTCACTAGCCAGTACTTATTTTTAAGCCAGCCAATTTCATCTAGACTAGATGTTGGTTGTTGTCAGTCTTACAAATTATCCTCCAAAGTTCTCTCTTTTTTTCTCTTTCTGCCAGGTTGTTTCCAGAGGGAAACAGATTCTGAGGCTAGTGTGGTTGATTTAATCTTGATAGGCACAACACTTACTCGAAGCTTCCCGCAGAAAGTTCAACAGTTAAAAAGCAATGAACGAGCATAAGAGTCAGCGATGGAGAGTAAAACGTGTCAATTGTGATTGCTTCCATGCCATCACATCAGAAGTATTTTAAAGGCTCTTTCGCCACGTTAAGAGATTAGTTTATGTAGCTGATAAAATCCTTGGTCAAAGCCTGAAACACAGTTATATGCTTAAAACGTAATATAGTATGCTGCAAACTGTGCTCTGCTATGATTTATTACTAGCACAGTGACACTAAAGCCATTTATACTCCATTAGCCAGGTAAGTACAGTAAAGAGAGTGCACAACTTTCTAAATTCCTAAGGAAAGAAACTAACTACTTTGTATTTCCTTACTCGGTTAGTGACTCATTATCCACTGTTTAACACTTAAATGTATTCTTCTAAATGTTGTTCCAGTAACAGTCATTGAGATGAAATTCACTTCCAGCCACTGTAAAGGCTTTTGAAAACTTTTAACATTTTTGTGCAGGAAACGTGCCCCAGAGCACTTTGTTTTTGGGGAAAAATGAATATAAGGCCAAAAATATGGAAAGTTAATGATCATGAGAAGTCACATTTTGTGAGCTCCATAAATTAGGCAGTGCCGAGTCAAAACGGCACAGGAAACAGACCCCTAATGTTTTATCATTTTAGAATGCTCCACAACTTCATTTCTCCAAGCAGTCAAGTGTTGAAGCAGGCTGCACAGCTTGTCCTCTACACACTCCCTCCAAAAATCAAGATGGACTCCTCTGATGAATGATTAGCTTCATGAGAAATCATGATCTATATCAAGAGTGGGCTAATGTCAGCAATCTGTGTAGTCCATCTGTCTCATTATAAAACCAGCCCCTCACTCGCTCCTAACTGTAGGAAACAGTCTCCACAGACATAGATATGACTGTGCATATATTTCGTTTTACCCTTTTACATTCTAACCTGCCTGCAAGAACTTGTTTAATAAATAATAAATCTGTGCTGCTTTTATAACATTCAATTCATGCCATTGAATTGGTGATACAGTTTTCAGTAATGACACTACATTCTTTAAACATCTAAAAGGGATATTTCAGATTTTCTACCATATGTGTTAATTATAGCAATTGAATCTCCATAATGTACACCATAATTGCTGATGTCTGTATTACCATAGCGCACTATTGCTAACTGGCTTACTTTGATCACCCATTGACTCCCATAAAATGCATAGTATATATTAAAATATATGGTAGTCAATGCACAACACCATAACTCTCTAAGCTAAAGAACATCGATTACACTGTCAAAATGGATTGCACTGAGGCATTTATTTAGTTTTAAAAGACTAGCCAGATCACCAACGGGATGTTAAGATTAACAGCAATGTAATTTCTTTGAGAAAAATCAGTCATAAGAGATTACTGGCAAATAGGTCTAGTTTGGCACTATACAAGGCTATGGTAATAAGGCCAAGAGCTTTCCAGTGAAGGAATATGCATCTGTATGTATATCAAGGGAAGGAAAAAAGGATGGTCAGAAAGGTTAATAAAAAAATGAGGTAACAAAAGAACAAAAAAACTGTGACATTTATATTGCCAATCATCCAGGTTTACGCTCATGTACCATTACTTATGTTGCAGCACGACACCTGAAAAGGCACTTGTCACAAGGGTCCACATGCACCTAATGTAAAGAATAATGGTGAGTGATGTGGTGAAATGGCTCACAAAATGAACTCGTGCTCACTTGAGCTATGCCATGCAGCGCACCATCCATTCAAGTTATCTGCGGTCCGGTGGACACACCTTGTGTGGCATACAATGTTCACGTGGAGGCGCCGAGATAGCTCAAAGCAATATGCGAGCTGACAAGGGAGAGGTGCTCAAAAACAATGTAATTATTCTAAAAATCTTACACGACTGAGGTCTCAAAGTATCAGATAGATATCTAGAAAAATAGATTAGGTTCTCATTGGACTTGAAGTGTTTAATTTCTAAATCCAAAAGGTCTAACAATAGGAGGGTAGTAATTAGTACAGAAGCAGGCAGTAAAGTTCATGCATTGCACGTCAGACAGAGCCAAATAACCTGGCCTAATCTCAGATGACACGCAAAAATATCTTGCTCTCAAACAATTACAGTAGCTAATTTAGGGTGTCCACCAGTATGCAGACCCTAAAGTGATGAAGCCTCAGCAATCACAAGCATTCCATTAGAAAGCAACAGCCAACTACAAGATGCCATTTTCTTCCCTTTTGCAAATTGACACCAGCCTCCCATCACTGATCCAATGGGATGTTAACATCAAACATCTCTTTGTCTCCCATGAGGAATGCCAAGCCTGCTAGCCTCCATCCTGGCACTCAGCTAGCACAGACTGCTGCCTGAGGCATTATCCTCAGGACTGCTACCCTTCAATGCTATGGCTGTCTAATATGATGGTCCCTGTCCGACTTGGCAGAGAGTTTGTCATCTGGCCAGTAAACTGGTACTGGGGACAATTTACCATGCCGGCGGAGGAAATTTTGCAAGGTCAGATGCTGCCGTCAGTGAGGCAGTGTTGATTTATCACAGGTACTATTAAGAATATGGTTCAAAAATCACTGCTTTTATAAACAGTCCACACATGTCAGTCTCAGTTGTTAGGATCTCAGAGGAGATTTTGTCCACACATGCACACCGTGGACCAATGCCAATGAATTGGCGCAATCTTTCCAAAGACATCAATGTGCTATGTTTACCATGCAGACTCTACCCTTATAAGTTCTTCACTCGCCTTATGGCTCTTTAGAATAACGTCACAGTTTTTATGAATACAGAGCTACCAGACGAACCATGGCCTACAAAAAATGAGGAAATATGACGAGCAGAGACACCCAATGACCATATATTACCCTAATAAGTCCTGTCGACCCAAGCCTGAGACCTCATTGTCAAGCCCCACCATCTAATGACGGGAAACTGATAAGCGGGTGCACTGTGTCACCAATGACGTAAAACAAAAATAGATCCGATTAAGCATATGAATTGTCATTAAAGAAAAGAGCTAAGATGATGAGACAGGGTCCGTGGAGGTATGAGAACCTAATGAAGAGTAAGCAGTCAGTGAGTTATTGTGCTTTGAGTGGACATGTGCTGTGAACTGCAGGAAAACCAAAGGCAGTGTTGAGCTATCTTGAGATAGGGTCATTGGATGTGTGAATGGATAGCAGCCACGCTCATACCATTGATGCTTTCCCATTACAGCTGTGTTTCAATATTGAGGACCCATTCAAACATACATTTATTATTGTGAATTTATTGGATATATGGATGGCACTTTTGAATCAAAAAATGTACGTAATTCATGCCAGCCTGTCCGGAAAACCTATATATATGTCTAGCTATCTCTTGGTAAGTGATACTAAAAGCAGGGAAGAGTAAAGACCGACTATCCATGGCCAAATGTTCTAACAGTGAATTTACAGTGAATATGTAAAGTTAATTGATATGTAATTCTATTCTTAATTTGTAACTCCATGCAATCAAATCAATCCAAGGTTGAAACTACTCTGTCACATG
>OMLC01035568.1:11819-33836 GCA_900302585.1 Regalecus glesne
GGGTAAGTCAATGGGTTCTCCATAATGAACCATTTCACTCACTGAGAAGTCATGCAACCGGGTCAACTGGGTACATTGTGTTTGACAGAACCATAGTCTGTCTGTGATCATAGAGACCGTACAGTCCTGGTCATGAAAGTAGCTCATATCTCTGTCAAAACTAATTGAATTTCCCCTTCCAACCCTCTGGCCTAAACCAGTGTGTCAATTGAACCTCTTTGGGGCTAGATCAAGCCTGACCCATGCCTGCAAATATTTTAATCTCCACTAGATGGAGGCCCAAGCATGGAAGTAAAAAGAAAGGCCTATGAACTTCATACGTTTTGTTTTCAATTTCACTCTTGAGCCATTAAGGGAAAAAAGACCTAATATTTTGGATAAGGGACCTGCTGCATCTACCCCCTCCTTCTTCACCCATGTCACCTGTCTATCTTGACTGCTGTTTAATAAGGGCTAAAATTACCCTAAAATACTAATTATATCATCAATTATTATTATTATTATTATTATTATCAAGTTTCACATACTTGGCTAAGACTTATAATTCTATGTATTATCTTTCTTACTAGAATGTGTGTAGTCATAATTTTCCTCATTGAGTGGTTATTGTAACTTCTTACTACTTAATGGCTCTGGAGGTAGAGCGGATCATCTAGTAATCAGAAGGTTTCTTGTTCAAAAGCATGTCGAAGTGTCCTTTGAGTAGAACACTGAACCCCTAACTGCTCCTCGAGTGCTACAGCTACCCAGTGCACCTATACAATAGGATGGGTTCAATGCAGAGGACACATTTCATTGTAGGAATACAATGAGGCCATCAACATATGGTCTCTGGGCTGCATGGAGGTTGAATTGCACAATTGTTCAAATTGTTCAATCCCTGGACCTTGCAGAAAGCATGTGGAAGTGTCCTTGCGCAAGACACTGAACCCCTAACGGCTCAAGCCCTGTGATGGAAATGTGACCTGTCCAGGGTATTTTCTTGCCTTGTGCCCAGTGCTTGGATAGATTCCCGCATGACTCTGTAACCTGACTTCAGAAAAGTAGCTGAACATGGATGGATGGAATACAATGATCAAATAAAGTGGCTTTTCTTTCCCTATCCACTCGCCCCACTTGGCAGCTTCTACATCTCTGTCCACCCCAGAGAAGACATCCCTTCTGTGGTGTTCTTCCAGAATTTTCTGGCGGTTTTGTTCCCCAACAAGTATTCTTCTGCAGTTTCTCACAAGCTCCATATGATAGAGGCTCTGAGGGTAGTGCATGTTCATGATGAAACGGGATTATAATGTGACTAAATTGTGAGTTATGGCTATACACAGAAACTCTGTTTTGAGTGAAAGAAAAAAAAATTGTTAGCTTTATGTTTAAACTGTTGGGATTTTGAGTACTGATCTTTGAATGAGTATATACATGTATAACCCCCTACTCCAGACCAACAGTGCGGGCACTTCCAAGCAAGCAGATGTTTGAGCACATGATGAAAAGACATGATGTGCTCTTTGTCTACATCGGCGGAGAGTCTCCTCTCAAAGTAGGTGCCATCTGTTTTGCTGGTCAGATATTTATTGGACCTTTTTGGGACTCTTACAATGTCTCAAACAGGGCCTTATGTATAGGAAAACCTCCACATGTCATCATTTAACTGTCACGCTCTTTTGGACAAAGCAACCAGTCCATTACATGAATAATACATTTCAGTGGGGCCGTCACAGGATTTGAGTGCTGTGTATTGATTGAGTGGTTAAAGCAATGTTCCTGTCAGTGTCGCCAAGACCTCCATTGGAGCACAGCTCTTTAATGGGACTCTGACATCGCTTTGAGAGCTATTATATGCCAACTTATTGAAATGTGTTTGGATAAAAACTGAGATGCTGAGAGACCTGTTTGTCCTCGCAGGAGAAGTACATCGACGTTGCCACTGAGCTCATTGTCTACACTTATTTCTTCTCTGCTTCAGAAGATGTCTTGCCAGAGGTGAGTTTTTGGAGCTACGTCAAGCCCTATATGTCCATTTTAAAAGTTTTTTATTTCAATATGGACACATTGAATCAGTGGATAATGGCACACCTTTATCTAATGCAAAATGTCAGGTTTCATTTTCATCAAAAATAATAAATGAAATGAAAAAAGTTAAATCATACACAGTAATTGTACTTAATTAAAGCCAGTGAGAATCACATTCATAAGTAAAATGATAGGAATTTGAGCGTATGCTTTGGAGACTGATGAGCCAGAGCCTTCAACGTTGGAGCTCACAGTGGGGTGTCAGGAGGGGCATCCAGACTTAAAGCCCCCCCCAGGTTCTGGTTAGGTCTGGGTCCAGTCCCACAATGTAGGGACTAATCATGGTGTGTGTATGTGTGGGTGTGGGTGGGTGAACACAATTGCTAAGCATCGTCGCATCACTACTTTGGATGAGGTCCACACTTGGCCTCGGGATGGCCCGTTGCCATTGCCCCATATCACATGTACCAGGTGACCTTATTTTAACAAAGCAAAAGAGAATAAATGGAGTTTGGTTCTAAATCATGTGTTTTATGTGTTGTCACCAGTTGTTGGCTTTGCCAGAGCTACCTGCAGTCGTAGTCTTCAAGGATGGGGCTTACTTCAGCTATGATGGTGAGTATTGGAAAAAAATCAAACCTGCCTGCTTAAAGATGTAGTGCTGTCTCGGTTTTAAATTTCCCCGAGTTAAACAGGCCATAGATGTTTTCCTGGGAAATCAGGTCACTTTATTTCAGAAAGGATTGACCTACTCTGTCATATACTGTTGCTAGTTTTCTACTTTCTTTCCTGCCCCCTCTTCCATCTTGGAGTCTGTGTTCCTGATTTTATTTATTTCCTGTAACTTTGAAGCTCTGTTGTTCCACTTTTTCATTCCCCACTCTTCTTTAATCTTGCGCGCCACGCTGAGTTATGGTGTGCCTAGCCCTTCATAAAAGCATGGCCAGGATCTGCCCGCTATTGTCTTAGCGGTCAGGGCAGTGATGTCGTGGTGGGGAACATACATAGTTGCTTTGGGTGGATGACTGCCCCGTGTGGGCGTGGAGACCACAAGCCTGGGCCAGAAAAACCAGTGCTGGGCTGGTCATGTCTAAACATCTGAACCTTACATGGCCTGGTTTTGACTAATATGGCCTGGCAAAACATGATTCGTCATGTTCAGCTAACTGGTTACCCAGAAAAGCTAGCTGACATGTCGGTAACACTTAAAATCCTTTATCTAAAGATGAAATTATTTGAGTTAATAAAAAAGTGATATATTACTTGCGTAAATCTCTGTCGATGGTGCTTCTGTGAAACCACATAGGAAATACTAAGGGATATAATACAAGGGAGAGGCTAAGGAAGAATAGTGGTGGGATTGCAGAGAAAAATAATTCATTTCATCTATCGTCAACCGCTTATCCAGAGTCGGGTCGTGGGGGAACTGGAGGCTATCTCAGTTCTCATTGGGTAATCCTAAATCTCTGTTTTGTTTGTTTCTAGCCTAATACACCTGATGGGAAACTTGTGTACTACAAGAGAACTCACCAGTGTACATAACAGATGTTTGTTGACTGTATTCAGTGGTCCATATTTTATCTGTCTTCCACTGTGTCCAACTTCTCGCCAACTGTCTTTTGCGATATTGCAAAGAGGATTGGTCCCACTGAGCATGCACTGAAGGGATGTTGGAATGACTGAAGAAAGCATGGCATCAGTTAAATGAGATTTAGGCAACCATGTGGCATGCTAAGTCAAAATGACTTTGCATCATGTTCCCACAGAATTACCTTCAACTGCACTTCGGAGAAGTGTTTACACAGCAGACACTTCTGAACGTCTACCGTCTGACAACATTTTATGATTGCCTGAAATGGACATGGCGACTATATTGTCTATGTGGTATGTATTTCATACCCTGGTGACGCGATCAACTTCTAACACTTATTAGAAATTCCGTGTATTTAGTGTTGTCATGCTGCAGGTCTTGATAGTATGTTTTAAAGAATACCTGCCAGCGAGCCAAACCACAGTCTGACCATCCAAGCCTCACTCTTTGAATGTATGCAGTTCAACATGATGTTGTCGAGCTTTGATGGATCTGCTGCACGTTGCAAACAGCACTGTACATTTTAGAGAGCCCTGTAAGAAAATGGCACAGCGCAACTCATACATGTTTCATAAGTTCTCAGACGCAGACTTTTACAAAGCTCGGGCACAATTTTATGTCACTGATGCTAAACCACATGAGTTTGTTTTTTGCAGAGAGCTATTTGTATGTTTGTTGCACAGGCATGTAGCCACAGTCCAATGTCAGCTAGTGGACTATATACTAGCCCTGTCATATTATAATGACTGCTGATACAGGGAGACGGTCGGTGTATTATTTGGCTCTCTGTTTTGTTAGATCTGGATTTGGATTTCCCTGTGGGCTGCTTTCAAACCTCTTTTCCCTTGTCTGCGTACAGTATGTCGCGTGTAAGGCTTTCTGTAGAACCACTCAATGGTTTATGATTTGGCAGTAACAGCAGCTGTATGAAAATGCATATATGGCAAGCAGCTGCAAGGCAGAATTGGTTTGCATACATTTATAGCGCACTCTTAAGCGACGGGCCATATGCGATGAAAAGATGAGATCATGCCTCCAAATGTGATGATGTGTGAGTGACACTTTTTGAGGTGGGGTTGCCTTGCAGTATTTGCTCATCCTAGCTAATAGGCTTCATAAAATCAATAAAGATGATAAAGTGCCAAAAAATGAAATCACCCGTAACAACCCCCCCCCCATTATGTTGGCAGACAGTTTACCACAGCTGCACCTCTTTCTGCTTTGTGAGAGTAGGACGAGGTGCAGCTGTGAGACAAAGCTGTCAAGAGCGTTGTCGCTGACACTAGATCTGTTCTTGTATAGGCAGATCTGGCCATTAATACTAAAATGAGCTCAAAGCTTAGCTACCCTCTGGTCTGTGTGAATGATTTTTGATAATATGACCTCCCTATCCCTCCCTCTCTGTCTGCTGTCTCGTTCCCCTTTTGGTCTTCTTGCCTTACTTTTATGTATTATCTCAAAGGTCTATGGCATTAACCTTCATCTTTGAAATATGTCAGAGCTGCCTCTTGCTCCCTATCAAACTCTTTGACGCCGAGTCATTTCCAGTCCTCCCATTGGCCATGTTTATCCTCTCCTCCCTGCCTCCATCTTTTCTTTTTCTCTGTCTCCGTCTCTCTCCTGCTGTGTGAACTCTGGGCCGACACACTCCCGTAGGGGAATATGGAGATTTCAGGGCTGACACCCAGGAAGAGAGCGGCTCTAATTTGTTTCAAGGTGAAGGAGAGCCATTCAGTTGTAGAGCCTCATCCAGCTGCAAGAACCCAGCGGGCTTCAAAACTCATCCTCCCTCACTCTCTCCTCCCCTCAGCTTCTGCTTTGCTACAGAGTAGCAGAGAAGAAAGCAGGGCAGCTGCCTGCTGTCTCCTAAGCCAAAACATCTGTGGAAAGAACTCTCTGGAATCTCTACTCATAATGTCTGACTCAGCACTCTGAACCAGGAGTCTCTCTGTGTGTTTTGGCAGCAGCAGCAGAAAGCAGCACACATGCATTTAGATCGGTTTTGGCTATAGCACTGCTACACGGTGTGACCTTGGGCTTTTTCACAAGATTGTTCCAGTTCTCTGGGTGGTTATGATGGCACCATGACTAGTATCCTGCTGTCTCCTTTGGGAGTCCCAGCATGCGGCACCATGTTCGGTGTTCTCATAGTATCTGTAATGGCAGCAGAGAGGTCAGAGGGACTGATTAACACTTCATAATGAAGTCTTGGGATAGAGTTGACATCATTTATGACCATCATGTGGCTGTACTTGGATAACATGGTTATGTTCTAGTCAGACTTTCTTTTTATTTTTGGCTTGAGGGTCAAACATCATTTTCCATTTGCATGCTATCTTCAGATGTCAGGGCTCAAACTCGGGGGGGCGATACAAGATTCTCATCTCTTTCATGTATGGCTGGTTTTGCGGTGTTTATATGTATAGTTATATTCCCTGCACAATAGAATAAATCCGAACATGCATGTGTTCTCTATTTTACAACTTGATTCATTAATGTTTAAGGATTTCTTTAAGATGGATATGCAAAATGTTTCTGGTGGGGTGAACTTTTGGGTATTCGGACAAATGGCTACCACCCACACTTTAACAGACTAAAATTACAGTAAGAGGGAAACGGCTGCCTGTCTTGGGATCCTTAAATGTCTTGATTTGTATATTGCACACGGAATAGATTCAAGCAATTTTTCAAATGTTACATGGTTTTCGGAGATGAACCACATTGGTGAAAATTTCCGTCACATCTGTTTTGAGAACTTTGTGTTCCACTTTTCTTAAAATATTTGCACCGACGTTGCTTCCCGGCATGCTCTGACGCACGAGTCATGTGGAAAGTTTTTCTGTCTGCCTCAAAGTAGTGAAGTTGACGCTGTTGCCCAGTCACTCTGTCGCAGCATCTTTTTGAAACATTCCCCATCATTAAATGATCTCTGGCAATGAATGGGCAGCTTGTGGCCCATGCTGCTGTGCATGCATAGTAAATGTCATCTTACAAGCAGGCCAATAATCGGCTTTTATTTTCCAGTAGGGAGATTTGGTGTACTTCTGTAATTAGATGATTTTCTTTTTTCAAATTATTTGTTTCTTTCTGTAAGTTCTTGTTTTTCTTTTCGTTGCAGAGTATGAGGATGGTAGCTTGTCCTCCTGGGTGAACAAAGAGCGCTTCCAAGGATATCTCCTGATCGATGGCTTCACACTCTATGAGCTGGGCGAAACAGGTGCAGTATCTATAAAGCCTGTCGTCGCCTACGTTCCAATGCATTTGGCTTTTCTCTCTTCCTCCATGCCCTTTATCCGCAGTTTTAGATGTTTTCTCGCTTTTCAACAGCTTTTTATTTTTACTTTAAAATTGAATCATTTTTAGATTGTATTGATTGTTCACATTAGTTTTTCAAATCGGCATGTTTAGCCAAAATAAATAAATTGAAATGCACATTCATCCATTTTTACCTGAGGATAAGTTGCTGGACAATTACATTTAGGCACAAAGGTACAACGCTTGGAGACCTTTAACCAAGTACCGGTGCAAAGTTTTTATTTTCTTCAGATGAATTCACTTACTAATACTCGAGTAGGTATCGGAGTAGTTTAGGGTAGAACATGTGCTTCAGGAACTAATGAGCCAGAGGCAGTGGGTTCAAACTTAATCGCATGGCGTCAAGAAGGGCATCCAGCCCTATTTCTCCATGCAGGCCCTGAGATGGAATGGCTATCTATTGAGGGTGTTCTTCTGCCTTATGAGTGCTGGGATATGCACCAGCAGAACCGCGACCTGACTTCAGCTAAGTGGTTGACGATGACATGACAATACTTCTCTGATTCATTCAGAAACGACGATATTTGTTTTATAGTTCATATTTCAGTTCTATACTGAAATCTTATGCTCACAGTTGTACCCCACCGAGAGGTTCATTTTATGTCACTATTGGTCCCCATCTTGTGGGGGTGGACATGGACTTAGATGGAGCTTGGGGGATTAAGATGGATGCCTTTCCTGATGCTGTGGTGGATTGAAACATGCAGTCCCTGGCTCGTCAGGTCCTGAAGCATGTGCTTTATTTTACCAATGAGCTACTGTGGCCCCCCGTTTGTATCCCACTGAGTATTGAAAATATATGGCTCTATTTGCCTCTTTACACTGTGGGGGAAAATAATTGTTTTCATATACCAAACAAAACCACGTAGTGAAGTACAAATTACACAAACCTTTTACCTTCCGTTTCATAAGTTTTGAAACCATACCCACAATCACTATGCTTGTGGGCGGCATGGTAGGGCAGCGATTAGCACAGGTCCCTCACAGCAATGAAATCCTGAGTTGGAATCCTGTCCCATGTCCTTTCTGTGTGGAGTTTGCATGTTCTCCCCATATCTGCATGGATTTCCTCAGGATGCTCTGGTTTCCTCCCATCAAAAAGACTTGTGATGCTGTTGTCCTTACTATGACAATAGGGAAAGGATCTGGAGTTAGTCCCCGGTGCTGCAGCTACTCATTACTCCTTTACAATAGGATGGTTTAAATGCAGTGAAAAAAATTCATTGTATGTCTGTCCAATGACAAATTAATAAAGCTTCTTCTTCTTAAAAGCTTTTGTTTTCAAAGCAAACACCAGGGGGCAGACGAGTGCTCTCCAACCATCCCAGTTAGTTTAACACACGTCCCTCTAGTTGTGTAACATTTGATTTTCTCAAGGCCCATTTGCCATTTCATAGGTTTTGAGGTGCTCTAAAATAGACCCTCTTCCAGTGAATGACCACTTGTTTACAGCTGTTGACAGGAAAAAGGCTCAAGATGGCCTAATGGGTCTTTAAAAAAACCAAAAACCTTCCTCTCCTGGTCAGCACCGTCTAATCTGAGCCTTTCTGTCATTGCTGTTGTCTTTCGTCTTCCCTCTTCTTCTTTGTGACTACCGCAGGCAAATTGGTGGCGATTGCTGTCATCGATGAGAAAGACCTGGCCGGGGAGAGTGGCAGGTATAGAGAACAGCCAAGCTGAAGCACAGCATTTAGAGAAGTGACAAACATGAGCTCCCATACAAACCACCGTGATGACATTTGAGTTCAAGGCCTTCAAATAAACACGAGGCTTCCTGCTATGGTTTAGTTTTCTGCAAATTGCAAGCCTTGGCTGAGTGAAGAGTAGGCTTAAACTTGTCTTAATTTGCTTTCCTGTTATTTGCTTTTAGATTAAAGACCCTGATTCAGAGGGTGGCGCGGGAATACAGAGAACATTTTAACAGGTAAGGCACGGATGTGGGAGGCGGTCAAAGATGAGTATCCATTTTGTGCAATTAATTTAAGAGGGTTACACTCAACATGGGAAGATACATCGCCTGTCCACTCAGACGCCTGTTCATGCTTCTCTCAGGGCACATCTGGTTTCCATCACATTGCAGCATGAATATAATTATGCAAAGCGTCCGTTTCCAAATATAGGCATTCTCTATAGCCGTCAATCAACCCGCATTGGTTCAAGTTGTATTGGTGTCTCTGCTTTATGGGAATAACTCGGGGTCACACCAGGAGATTGGCTGTCCATGTTATGTTCTGTCTGGTTCAACAAGGTTTTCTAGTGGAGAGCAGCTCAATTTAACCAGGCTCAGCGATGGCAGTGAGTTTGTCTGATCACTCACGCAGAGTAACTATAACAACCTTTTTTTGACTACTGAATACATTCCCCATCTGATCGATTAGTCTTTTGGATGGCATAGTGGAAAAGGTGGAGAAACACTTCAGGAGAATTCATACAAGGGCACAGCATGCACTGTGAATCCTTGAGCCAACAGTCACCAAGAACATGGATTCAAAGACAAGGTTGGTGCTTTGATCCCCAGCTCCTGTAAAAAGCATGTCAAAGTCTTTGAGCTAGACATGGAACCCCCCCCCCCCCCCAACTGCTCAAACCCTCGGATGGAATGGCGACATCTCCAGGGTGTTTCCCCCACTTTTGGCCAATGACCTCTGGGATAGGCTCCAGCATGACTCTACGGCCTGGTAATGGTTGACGATGGATGGATAGATGGAGGTTTTCAACCCGAGGTCATGGGTTCAAGGCCCTGTGTTTACAAACAGCCTACCCTCTTGCAGTGTTCTTGAGGGAGATGAATCTCTGATTGTTGCACAGAGTGCTGTTGTACCACTGCCCACACACTGACCATCCTGTGGAGGGGCAAATGAGAGGAAAAATACCAAATTAAAATAAAACGATACTGCTGGCTGAGCTATGTACCATGCCAGGACATTGGCAAGTTGACTCACCAGAGCCAAGCCCTAGCTGTTAAAAGAGAGGTGTACCTCAGATCAAAATGCCCCCCCTCCAAGCAGTCCCATAAGGACTGATTGAACGACACCAATCCCTATCATCAATTAGAGACTATCTGCCATACTACCTGGCCTTGTTTTTTGAAGTCAGCCGCCCGAGACTCTCTTTGAGATCCCGGCACAGATCAGAGCTGCCAAATGTTTCCTGACACACCTAAGCGGTGATTGTAATTACAGCTGTACGCCCCCACGTCGCCCTGTGCAGTCGGCGGGGGCACAAGAGGCAGCAGTCAGAAGATCGTAGAGGATGACTGTCATTTGAATGAGTGAGCACAGAGTGTTGCAGTAATGAATGCCATGGCATTTGGCTCCCACTCCCACCTCGGCATTGTGACAGAACAATAAATGCAATCCCTCAGATCTGAGACAGGACTACTCATTAAGTCATGGGAAGCCCGCGAACGTGTTTCGTGAGAGTGAGAAAGTGTGCGAGCTCGAGTGTGTGTGCGACCAGAATACACAGATTCGAAGGCTTTCATGTGTAGGTAGGCGGGTGTGTGTTTTGCGATTTAAAATTCCGTGTCAGTAATGATGTCTGTGTTGCGATGTGACACGAGCTGCATGTCGGGGTAATGCAAAGCCGCTGGGGTTGCATACGTGTGTGAGTTGTGTGCACGCTTGGGGAGGTGGAGGCTTGGTGGGAGGGAGAGATGTGCTCACTGATTTTTACGTGGTTGAGTGGGTAAAGTGGTGCAAGTCAAAGCATAAAAGGGGAAAGACAAATCATGACCACAAACACTGTGCTCGCATATTCTCCTCAAATGCTATATCCCCACACTCCCACGTCCCCCTGCAGAGATTAGCAGAGAATGTGAGTCTCATTCTCTCTATAAGAGGAGTCCCACAATACTGCTGACACGCTTTGCTGTGTTTCAGTCTCAAAGTGGTGACCTGGACTCTTCCAACGGGGGCTTTGTTCCCAGTCGGGTCTAATACTGTTTAGACAAGATTATCAGTAACTCGGACTAATGCTGCCGTGAATCCTGTGGAGTTATTATGCATCGCAGTCTCTTCATAATCGTGTCAGTGACGCCAGCACAGTCGGTATTGTCTAGCACCCAGGAGACATCCACACGAGCCATGGTCATGATTCAATATGAATGTAATATATACGTTGAAGCCCCCATAATCAGTCATTCAGTGGAAGTCACTGGCTTTCTAGGACTCCTGAGCCCCCAACCCACCCCCTTCCTGGCTGCACCCACAATGCATTCTGCTCAAACACAGCGCGGTACAATGAGATACAAATTGAATTCCTCCTCTGCCTTATCGTTAGATAAATCACCAGAGACTTTTTTGTAGCACAAGAAAAAGAGACGGGGAGGAGGGGACAGCACAGGACGGAGCTTTGGTTTTTTTTCTGCCAGACACCAAAATGATCCCAATTTTTCTTTCAGAGAGCCCAGTGTGTTTGCATGTGATTCCATTCAGCAGCTCTTCTCTATTCTGCACTATTGTGGAGGAGAAAGGCAACTGAAGTTGTTTCCAAATTGGAGCAGGGTTTTAGTGTCGCACGTTTCACTGAGATAAGGGAGGTCTTTTAAGCATCTCGCTGCACTGTTTGTTTGTTTGTTTGTTTGGATGATCTGCCTCCCTCACTCAAGCCACCAATTTGTCTTTTGGCTGCAGGGACTTCCAGTTTGGCCACATGGATGGGAATGACTACATCAACAGCCTCATCATGGGGTGAGTCCATCAAGACCATCACCATCCTCAGTTCTGCTCCTCCCTCTGTGACTCGGGTTACCAAGGATACTAGTAGAAATGACTTGCTGACTAAATCCAGCCACTCTCTCCATTAAAGATGCTCTCTCTGGTGAGGTTGTCAATTACTCAGGTGGGCCATCATTTCATTTTAGTGTTCTTGGCAGGGTTTATAATGCACGCTGACACACACCGCTTCATTTATATGGACACAGCCACACACGCTCATAGTGATCTCCTTTGGTCCACCTTTAGTGAGAGGAGGATAGTAAGGGGAATATCTCGGGGAAAGGCAAAATGTGGATTAGAGTTGCGTTTGGCTGTGGACTTTAATTGCTTGTCGGAGGGTGCTGCTAATGATACAGCGAGCCCTGCTTGGTTAGTGCCCAGACTGAGCCCGGCTGCAGTGGTGTCATGCACGGAGAGGCCTAGCCACTGACATCCAATGCTTTTAATTGGACAGACCACCCACCAGCATTAAAGGCCAGAAGGTCCATCCCAGGGTATGTGCATGTGTGAGTGTGCATCCTTGAGTTTGTCTGTCTTGACATCACGTGATGTCTTATTAGGTGGGTTTATATGTTTAAATGTCCGCGTTTGACTGTTGGTGTGTGCTGCAGGATATTAATCTAATTTCAGTGTGTTATTGTTTATATGAGGTGGATCACAGTATTCATGCTCTCCTGAGCCATGTGCCTAATTAGAAGGGAGCTAGAGATCATAGTGATGTTGGACTGGAAGTCTAACTCTCAACCCCCAGGCTCTCTTGCCTGAATTAGAAATGCACTGTTTATATGTAAGGATAAAAGCACTGATTAGAGATCACAACTTTTTCACAAATGCATACAATATGTAGTTTTCTAGGTTTAATGGGGCTGAGTTTGGCCAGCGCAGCACAGGATTAATTGCCCTCCTTTGAGGAATGAAATCCTTGCCTGTCAATGTCCACTAATCCTCTCCCTGAGGAGGGCCATGGAAATAAATCTGATGGCTTTTTATCCATCTCTCCTTCATCACAGAGATTACTATTTTCTGGCAGCAGCCTTTCTGGTGCAGGACTGCCCATGTTTTCACCAGAGGCACACAGACTCAGACTCCTTTGTGTATACACGCTCAAACACATACGGTCGCACACAAAAACACACAGTTCCCTGTTCAAACAGTAGTTCCTCCTAGCAGCTTTGCAGGTCCCTCTTAGGAAAATCATTGTGCTACTTTACCGATCATAGCTGCAGATTTTAGGCTACTTAGAAGTCTTTAGAAATGTATCGGGCCAAAAGTTACTCAGTCTGAATGAGAGGTAGCCGAGGTATTACACATTCATGTCAACAGATGGTCAATTGGCAGCTAGTGTCAAGGTGTCTTTCATGGATCTTCTGATACTGATATGAAAAAAATAGATTCCCTTATCAGTCCCACAAGGGGAAATTTGGATTTCTCTGCATTTTAATCCACCCTGTTGTATAGGAGCAGTGAGCTGACACCATATGGTGCTCAGGGAGCAGTTATGGGTTCAGTGTCTTGCTCAACGACACCTCGACACAGTTTCTGCAGGATCGGGGATCGAACCTGTAACCTTCCCATTGCCAGACAACTGCTCTACCTACTCACTGCCTGGGTACTACTGGGCTTGGTATTGTAGTAGGGAAAATGGCCAAGCCGATACCGTAGCTCGGTTACAGTGGCAAGTCTAGCAAGTCACATGTCATGATGCGCTCATGAAGTGATGCTCATTTCCTTGACAATATCTGAGAGCTAACATGACCCCAGGAAACCGAGTCCTGCCTGTTCATTCTCATCCTGCCCCCCTCCGACAGATTCCTCTCACAGAGGTGAAGAGGCTAATCCATATTTATGTCGAATGGATGCCATCTGTTACAGTAGGCTGGATGTCAGCTGGGATACAGATTCAGGGTTGGCATATCTGCAATTGCACATCTCAGCTGGGCAGAGTAGTGGGGCGTTGATGACTCTACCACACAGGGCTGTGTGTGTTTGTATGCCTGAGCCCCACTGGGTGGTGGAGTGGGACAGTGATGGATGTGTGTGTGTGGGTGTGTGTGTGTGTAATTTGTAGCTGGGTTGAGCAACACCATGGGGATGGGGAGTGGCAGGGCAGTGATGGACGGTTAGCAGGCGCGTGTGCGCGTGCACTCAACCATCATTGCCCCTTATCTGAGCTAGGCTTTGGTGCCGAGAGCGAGAGAACCAGAGAGATTGTTTATGTGACCCTGTGTGTTACCCAACTGGGCTGTTTCTATTTCCTGTGTGTGTGTGTGCGTGTGTGTGTGTGCACCATGGGCGTGTGCTCATTTTGTTTCTCTGGTCTCTGCCAAGACGCGGGGACTTGGGGGACCACAGTGTTTCTTCATCCCATGTTGGTGTGTCTGTGAATGTGCGTTTCTGACTGGGATGCAGAGCGGCCATTCCCTCGACTTCATGCGAGTCAGTTGTCAGCTGTAATTTAGAAAGGTCTCTTGAACTGTGACTGGCACTGCCCCGCAAATCCCCGGAATTGGACATTGTTTGCATAAAAGATAGAAATAACACTCTGAAATAGTCTAAGCTACAATGCCTTTTATCATGGGGGGGAGGGAGTCCTACCTTTTGAAAAGAAGCCCATGGGAGAATTTAGGTTCTGCGGAGTACAAAGGATCTATTTATCTCATCATCATATTCTGTGTTCCAACTCGCTCTTTAACACCCGCGTTTTTCAATTTCGTCAGCTAATGATGCACTTTGATAATGGCTGTGACTAGCATGCTGAGGTTAAAAAGATTAAAAGCTGTGTTTATGCTCTCTGCTAGTGAAGTGCCGGTGCCTTCCGTCATCATCCTCAACACGTCCAATGAGCAGTACTTCTTGCCCACCGAGCCGACAAAGACCATGGAGCAGCTGGTCCAATTCATCAACAGTGTTTTGAATGGATCTGCACAGGTCCAAATCCTCTCTCCATCCTTCCTTCTGTCTTGTCCTCTCCCCCTCTTTCTCCTTATTTATGCATTCTATTCAGTCCCCCCCCAAGTTAGACTATTGTTATCACTCTAGTAGTCTCCATTAATCAAGCACGTTGCATTGCATCTTAAGTCCTTCTTAGGAAACAACCCCTTGAGGTGATGTATTTCTGTAATCTCTGCTTTGCATGTTGAGATGTTGGATGTGTTACACTGAGATTATTGAAGTGTTCAGTATACCAATGTGCACACTAATCTGCATGTTACTGCCATCTGAGGGGGAAAAAGTGACATCACTTCCCTGTGTTTACAGGACCCTCACCCAAATGCACAGCAAAATTTGACCTTTTTTTTTAAACTGAACTAAAAAACAAACTAGACCCCATAAAATAACCGCCCACAGAGACCACCATGATTGTGTCCAGTCAATTTCAGCCTGTTCACCTCATGTCGGCCATGACTGACTTGATGTGTTGGGAGACAAAGTTGGCACGCCATATTTCCACAGTACAGTGAGGAACCAGCTCCTCTAACTTCATATTCCTCATCTGTCTTCTCCCAGGCCAATGGAGGTGATGGCTTTGTTCAGAGGGTCAAACGAGTAGCCTTCGATGCCAAGTCAACTGTTATGGTAAGTTGACTGGAGTTCAATTTGGGTCACAGCAGATTGAATATCAGACAATATTTTTCTTGCCAAGGCACTTGGATATTTTTTCTTCTTCCATCAAGCTTGTCTTCTCTTTTATCAAACCATCTTGGCTGCTCCACTGTCATAAATGACATTTGTTAATGATACGCTTCTCATCTTACCCCTTCTTCACCGGAATTGTAGTTTGCTCACTTGTGAGAAAATACAGCCGATTCCAGGCTCGGCAGCCCCGCGGTGCAAAGGCTCCAGCGCCTTCCTCTAACTCCTGGCGCAACTCGTTTTTCAAAAGAGAAGGCCGAGCATACAGCGGAGAATATACCATGAAAGTAGTAAACACAAAATGTGGGTAGAGTGGGAAAGACAAGAAAGCAGGATGAACTATAATGAGGAGGGAGGAGAGAGGGTCAGATGGGTTGTTTTTCTCTCCACCCACTCTTTTACCCTGAACAGTTGGTTCTGTGGGAGGACTGGTATTTATTTGACCAAGGATGTGATAGGACTGTAAACAGGGCTGTGGGGCTTTTAACACCATTCGGTTGGAAGAATTCTAACTGTAACCAAGAGTAAACGTAAAGCCACCCTAGAAAAAGATGTGGGGGAGACTTCAAAAGGAAGTGATGGATTTGATTTTTTTTTTCCCCCCCAAAAAAACGCTGAACTGACAGTAAGTTAAGAAATGTCTCCTCAGGGCAGGAATGAAAGACTGTCGGGAACGTTTTTCATTCAAGGCCTCTGAACTTAATGCTCTTGGTGTCGGATTAGATTTGAGCATGCCTCTTTGGAGCTGGCCTCGGAACAGACACCTGTGAGAAAAATTCAAAGTTTTTCTTTTGTTGCCCGGCAAGGTATTCCTTCATTTTCAGCAAGCTGAAAACTTCCCTTGACGTCCCGCCAATCTCAACCAGCGAGTCTTACTCACAGTGACAAGGATGATTTGAGGTGGATGGGCAGCAGCCATCACCTTGTCCCTAGAGAGCCCATCGAAATGCATGGCTGACAGGAACACGAGGAAAAAGCCACATTGCGCCCAATGACTCATGGTTGGCTATGTTAACACAGCATACCCATCTTTACCTCATCTAGCATTGCAGAGCATCAGCAATTACCATCCGTCTTCCTCTGGCATTGTCTTGAGGGAACATGAATATTTCTCTTATTCTCAGCTCAAGGACTGACAGCAGCCATGACCAAATACCCCCCTCCAGGCACATTGTCTCTGCAGCATCCTGTTATGTCGAGCCCAAACGTCTGTGATGCAACAGAGATCATTTGGACAGGGATGTCCAGATGTCTCTCTCAATGACTTGAGATTAGTTACACTGATGAGAGACAGAGATGATCTATGGCGGACCATCGGTTTAGACATGACACGTGAAAAAAACACTTTCAGTGTTCCGAATAGTCAAAAGATGCAAACGTGCACTGGAGGTTAGTAGTCCCAGCCTGATAGCTATGGCTTTGATTTATTAATTATAACAACAACCAATATCTGATGTGTGCACCAGACTGGGACCATATGTGCAGCATTCCAGCTCTTATTTCTAATGGAGGGGATGGAGTTTGTGTCTGCACAGCAAGCCCAAAGTGTGCTTGATTCTAGTTTTGGCAAATGATGTGCTCGGCACAGAGGCTGTTGCTCTGCCGTTGAACACTGTGTTTATACATCGTGCTTACAACAGGCAGAAACCTCACCTCCCTTTTCCTCCAGTTACTCAGTCATTCCGTCTTGTCTGACTTTCTCAGTTGTTGTTTTTCCACATCAATTTCTTCTGTCAAACTGCCCCTTCATACTTTGTGTTTGTTTTTCATCCTCCAATTTAAAATGTCCCCTCTCTCTCTGCCACAGTCAGTATTTCGTAGTTCTCCCGTGCTGGGCTGCTTCCTGTTTGGCCTCCCACTCGGTGTGATCAGCCTGATGTGCTACGGCATCTGTACAGCCGATGACAGCGCCGACGACATGGAGTTGCTGAAGAAGGAGGGCCTCACTGACGAAGAGGAGGAAGAGGAGGAGGAAGAGCGACGACACATGGCTGAGCTGGAGGGCCCAGGAGGTGGAGAGCAGGAGGACGAGGAGCCAGACATGCAGGACAAAGCCCCAGAAGAGAAGAAAAGGGATTAACGCAGGGGCGAGAGGTACTGCCAGAAGGAGGATGATAGGCCTAGTCAAATACAGTGACATGAAACTCAAAGACATATCAACGTATTATTGTTTGGCTTCTTTGTCTTTCATCTCACTTTCCCCCTCCTCTGCCTTGCTGCTGTAAAACCACCATCCTGTCTTTCAAACCCATTTGTCAGTGTCGGGTAAGCTGCTGTGTGGAGCCTTCTAAATGATGTCTATACGCATTTTAGCTTTTTAGAAAGTAAGAGGAGCGTAAATTGATCATGTTTGAAAGAGGGAAGGCTTTAAACCAAATGCACTGTAACATTATTTATTGTCAAACTTAAACCAACAAGTCCATTTACCATTTACCAGCCCCTTGGCAACCCCCATACAGTGCATCATGTACCACTTTTCTACTGTAGTGATGGCTCTACTGAACTAAATCCCCACATAAGGTCCTCTGTCTTATTCAAGATCCAATGAAGTCATTCCTTATATTTGCTCGTTTGATATCTGCTTGTTTAGAACACCTGAAACGGAACCAGATGGACTTGCCATCAATTTAAATATAAGCTGAGCATACTGACACAATTAGCTTATCTTCATCCCTTAACCATATTGAGTCTCTCAGATGTCAGTAGGCCTATCATCCACAGTAATTAACTCATGTAGACAGCAACGTAAGTTAAGTGCCCAAGAAGGAAATTCTGCCATAAATAAATATGATTTTTTTTCTATTGTAAGTTTTTGCCTGAAAATACTTCTGGGGGTGCAAAATGTGCCGAGGCAATCATGCATTTCAGGTTTGTCCTCATGCTAGAGACCTCTTGATCGGATGGTGTCCGGGGCCCATTCTAAAACACCATTTGATGACATTGCTGGGCTATTTGGCATGATTTTACAGATGTGAGCAAAGCAGCACCTCTGTACGGTCACCATCTCCGAATCTGTAATGTTGGGTGGCAAGTGCACAATGACTTTGTTTTTATCAAATTAATGTTTTTAATTTATGGTCTCGACCTCTAGAAGACACATATGGCATTGGTCTATACGTTTGCCTTGGACTAGTTAAATACAGCCCGGTGGATCCAATTTTACTGTATTGCACTGGCTCTGCTGGTTTCTGTCCTGTCACTCATTCCTGTATCAGATTGTGAAGGTAAGTTGACATTTAAATCCAGATGCGTATCTAGAGACCTCTACTGGACAGACCACATTTTAGTACCATCCCTTTAACATGGCCGTGCACCCCTAATTTGTCATAGTGTCAGTCAGTTTGATTCAGAGAGCAATGATTTATAATATTATATACACCCAAGGTCATGATATGCAGCCCTTATTATAACCTGTTGGCCCTGATGGGCCAAGAAGTGTCTTTGCTAATGTTGTGGTGGAAGCAAATTGTTTAAAGGGGTACACTGGATTACTCTTTTGCTCTCCATTAGCTTTGCATGGCTCATCTAAAACATGCATGCATTGTATTGAATATACAGTGTTGTGAGCAGGTCCCAATGTTAACCTTGAAATGAGAAAGAAAACTGCCATGACAGGTTTCCCCATAGGTAGACTGAGCAGATGTCAATGGATGTTTTGAAGTGCTATGCTGCTTTTGTATAGGTAAGAGGGGATTGGATCCCTTGTGTATAACTTCTGAAAAGTACTGCCAGGTAAAATGATGGCTTGAGGTTTCTCTCTTTCCTCTATTGTTCAGTGCATTGTGGTCTTGCGGCCCTGTAAGTCTCGTCCCTTGTTTGATGACTTTGGCGCCTGAACCTAAGTACACATGTTTTTATACAGATGGTCTCTACATCTTTGCTGTGAAACAGCACTATGGAAACATGGCCTCTTGCCTTCTGGTCTTTTTAGTTGACTACCATTCTCTGCGCCAAACTTCCTCATTGGATTTGAATTGAGATTATCACACTTTATTACACGTTTGAAAGATTGAATAAAGATTGTCCTCTTTTTTTCCCTTGTTGACTGGGATCCTTTTATCCTGGTTTTCCATCAGCAGCCTGTCTTGGCCAATTCAAGCGGTTATGGCTAAGTGTTTAAAGTTTTGTTGCTAAATCCCTCAGTGTTTGCTGAACTTATGTTGTTTTCCGAGCGTGGAGACTCGGCGCAATATCTTGTTTATAGTCAAGCCGAAGTTGCCTTAAAACGTCCTCTACTATTGAGCTGAGGAAGGCTTCATGTGCCTTGCATTCCTCCACCCTGACCTTGGCCATCAAGCCATGCTTCAGAGATTTGCCTATGGAAAAAGTGTGTGGTTGTAGCCCGTGATTCACCCTTTTCATCCTGGTCTTTCTCACGGAGAACAAAACGCGTAGCTGTATGGCATCTTCTGTCTGGGCATTTGATCTGGTCATCTTATATCCAGTCAACAATGTGCATAGAATTGACCCGTGGCAATGTTGATGGGCAGATTCGGGTATAGATTGTCTCGGTAAGGAAACGGAATAACCTTTGATTAATCTGCTGTAGTCGAGATTACAGTAAAACAGTGGAGTTAAAAAGGAAGACATTCTCCATTGACATGCATTCACTATGCACTTCATCATGGAGATGTCTTGGTCTATGCCTACACTGATATGTTACTTCGACAAGCGTTTCATGGGAACATTGGCTTTACGAACTAGCATTTGTTTTTGTCTTCCGTATACTGTAAATTATTCAAAATGAAGAAGAAACTTTTTTGGGGTCATTGTTCATACATGCAATGAAACATGTTCTCTGTATTTAACCCAACCTCTTGTATAGGGGCAGTGAGCAGCTGCAGCGCCCAACCAACTCCAGTTCATCCTCCTGCTGCCCTGGTCGGGGACACAGGCAGCAGAGCAGTATTAACCCTAGCGTACATGTGCTGTTGATGGTGGGAGAAAACCCATACAGACACAGGGAGAACATACAAACTCAACACACAAATGACCTGTGACTTGAACCTGGGACCTTCTTGCTGTGAGGCAACGGCACTAACCAGCGGACCACTGTGCTGCCTCAAGATGGCCATAAGGCTAAGGAGGAAGAGCAGGTCACCCAGTAATTGGAAGGTCACTTTTTCAATTCCTGGCTCCTTCAGAAAGCGTATTCAAGTGTCCTTAAGCAAGACATGGAGTCCCTAACTGCTCCCTGGGAGCTGCAGCTGCCCACTGCTCCTATAGGATGGATTAAATGCAGAGAACACGTGTCCTTGTAAGAAAACAATGACCACATAAGGTAGCGCTTCTTTTCTATATACCTCAGGATGTAGTCTGTCCAGGAAGCCACAATGAGAAGTTACTTGATGTGCATTTTGATCAAAGATGTGTTTATATGTCTTAGTCTACAAAGTATAGCTATCCTGCTTCTGCCTTCTCTTTATGTCTTACATATAGAAAGTAATATCTGTATTTAGTCGGGGCATTTTAAGCTCAGTAGACTCTCTTTAATATCGGCAAATTTAAATGACTTTCAATGAAGAAATAGCACTTGGGCCTGAGTTTTTAATGAGGGACGTTGATGTTAGAAGTGGAATTATGGGGCAATTTGCACTATTTCACTTACGTAGGCCCATTGGGAGTCATCACATGCCTTCCTTGTATGCACTATTTCTTTGTCCAAGCCTAAGCAGAGCTTCGTGATAATACCAGGCTGAGAAATCCACTCTTGTTATGGCAGATATAATCACGTTTTTGGAAAAGCTAGGTTCAACAGACAGCCTGATTACATTTCTTGAAGTGAAACTCATTTATTTCTTCTCTTTGGGGAATGACAATACGCTGGAGTCGACCTCACAGACGTGACTTTACATAATGAAAAAGTACCTTATACAAAGTCACAGAGGACTTTCTCAAGCCTGACCCTGAATGAATTCCAGGGTGTGTGTGTGTGTGTGCGTGTGTGTGTGTGTGTCAGGAGGGAATGGGTGCTTTTCTACTGGGAAGTTGGATGAGTTGTTTATTCAGATCTGATAAAGGAGAAGGTCCATTTTCTATTGTGTCACTGCTGGGATGAATTAGTAGAAAGGAGGCAGATAATATATTACTACATCAGTATCACTGTCATTGAATGGTGCTCATGTAAAAAGTAATTCATCGCTCAATTACCTCACTCTATATTGTGAGAACAAGTCTCATTGTGTGGCAAATGAAGGAGGCTTGCTGTGTCTTTTCTTATGGGGAGCCAACAATCTCAAACCTTGGACAAGGGCAATTACACTTTACTACTCACTCTGACTTCTCTCTGGTGTTGAAATGGTAAATTAAGAAGTGGAATAGTGATCGTCTCATTTCTGTCTCAGGTGAGACGTGTCAGATGGCTTAAGGTCACGCCGGAGGTCACGTTATAGTGACAATTTGTGGAGTGCTGGGCTCCTATATTTCAAAGGCGTTTTGATGCTACGGTCAGCCTCATGGGATATGCATTATCTGCTCTGCTCACCATAGAAACCAGCCCACATGTGTTCTCTGCCAGTCTTGGCAGAGCCCATTAGCAGCACAGTGTACCGTCTCCACCATGGCTGACTGATAGATGGCTAAAGTTGCTTGTGTCCATCTGTCATCTGCTACATTAGCATTAGATTAAAACAACACCTTGCTTACCAAGCTTACTTACACAAACACTGTTGGCATGCTTCAATTTTGGAGAAACCCTGTAAGCTTGCATGGATAGAGGCTGTGGATTTTCTTGTGGTTTGTTTCATTGAGACT
>OMLC01035569.1:0-19323 GCA_900302585.1 Regalecus glesne
CTGCCATTTGAATATTGTTAGGTTATATTAGCACTTAGTTTCTATTTCCATGCCTATTAAAAAAACATGTTTTGTGCCACATTCCGCCCTTATTAGATGGTATAGTCAAGAGAGACACGGGAAAGGCAGGGGAGAGAGGGTATGACATGCAGTAAAGGGCCTGGGTCAGATCCTTTGAATGTATCAGGATGTACTGTTATGGCTAGTTAAAATTTATTTTGACAAGTACCAGATATAAATTCAAAAACCAACCAAAGGGAAAGAAAATGACTGAAACATTTGGCAGAAACCTAGCCTACAGTCTAAGCCTGAACGTGATGAATAACGAATGCATCCTTGCAACCAAAGGAAATCAAAGCCTTATCAGAGGAGGGATTTATGGATTATAAAAAAGAAAAATATGCAAATCAAAACTGAGATCATTACACAGTTACTTTTTAAATCCACAGTATCCACTGGAATGGAATGTGTAGTTGCACGTGGGCACCGGGTTGACAGCTCAGGGTCATAAAGAATTGTATGAGCCCTGACAAGCATCCCCAAGAATGGTTAATGAACCTCGAAAGGAAATTAAAAATTAAGTGAGCCTTGGTCCATACCGTGCCAAAAAAATCCAACACATGAACTGTGCAAGTGAGGCATAATCAGGCTGATTTAGTCATGGTGTAAAGCCTGGGATCGGCAATGATAATTACTGAAATCTATGACGGATGCCATTTCTCAACAATCTTGGATTAATTTAAATCTGAATTAAACAAAAGAAAATATTGGAATTGAACTCGGCTGTTTTCCTGTTGCAAGCTATCATAAATGGCAGTCGTGTGGGGAGCTGTCCGCGGTGCTGAAATTGGTCCATTCATTTTGTGCCAACCCTAAATTGCAAGGTGTGTCTGTTAATTCTCATAAAGGCCTTCAAAAGAAATATAACAGTGTAATAGGATTAACTTTAATTGAAAAAAAACACAAATTAAACATGGAGTTTAGAACATTTGTATTCCCAGAATGCTGCAAAGCAAATGTAATGTGAGGAAATATAACTGACATGGGTTTCAAGCTAGCCTTTTCATACAGCTCTGGCTATATAAGTGTTAACATTTGGGGAACTCCCCAAAGTTTCAAGATTTTTATGGCTTCTGTATACTTTGGAGATTATTAGCCAGTGATCTGACCTCCTGTCACTTCTGTTCTCTTCACCCTGTTGCTCATAATGGCTATAGATGATTCAGGAACACAGTAGAATTGTGTCGTCATATTTACAAAGCCAGCTCTGGCTTAAACCGGTTGGTATTGCAAAGGGGGTGAATAAGAAGTGAAATGGATTTGAAGTGACTGTACTTGGAGTCAAAAGTGCACTGGCTACATTCTGCAGTCATTTGTGCTGCAGGGAACTTTGATTAAGGGAATGAAGATAAGCACAGTGGTCTAGATAAGGCTGAGGAAAGGCACCAAAGGACTTTCTCTACATCTGCAAACGGTGAAACCCCCATGTTTTCATAAACAGTTTTTAATTGCCGAGATAGCCCCTCGAGTGAAGGTGCGATTGGCTCTACCTTAATGGAACTTCTGAGACATTGAATAGCCAATGTCACTTAGAAATCATTCAACACTCCAGGCTAGTTTCATCATTATGACTGTCTCGTCTGTAAGGTTATGAAGTATTATGTTAATGACCAAATAAGCAAGCCAAGCGGGGCTGTATTAGAATGACAGTTTTAGACCAAGATGACTGGCAACTCACTCTTCTAATTCCATTCATTTAGCAAATTATAAAGCATAACATAAATAATTGTTAAGTAGGAAGGATCTGTTTTGTCTCGACCATTTTGACGTAAAGTGATTACACATTAAGTAATTATGGAATATAATCCTATGGATGTATCTCTACTCTCATCACAGCTGCTCAAAGGCTGTAATGTTATCTTCTCAACTGACGGCACCCAAACCGCTTGAATATAAATCCCTACTGAAGATGCACAAATGAATCTAAATAATATTTAATGTAAATGCAATTAGGTGTTTGCAGCATCTCAAAGTATGGATCAGAGCACATTTCATAATTAGACACAACCAGGTCCACAAGCGCAGTGCAATTGAGCATTGCAATTCTCTTTTCATCCCATGTGACTCCCATACCCAGAAGATGTAGATAATCAGAGTTGATTCATAATTGTCATACAAGTGAACTACAACACACTTATAGTTCAATATTGAGCATAGAAAGTATTGCAGGGAAGTCACAAGTTCCAAAGGATGTCAAGTCATTTTATGTGTATAGCCCATTATCACAAATTGACAATTTGCCTCATTTGGACTTTACATTAACACAGGATCCTGTCCTTAGGCCCTTACATTGGATAAGGGACAAATCCCTTATTTATCCCTTTTGCTGGGAGAAAGATAGGAAGAAACCTCAGTGAGAGCAACAGAGGAGGGATCTCTCTCCTAAGATGGACAGCTGTGCAATGGATGATGTGTACACAGGATAACACAGAATTTATAGCATACAACATAATCAGGATAACAGAATTGTAATTGAATTACAAAAGGTAAACAGTAATAATAATGATAACCTCCTTCATAGTGAAGGTACTAATCAGTGAACATCTAAAATGCAAACATGCCAGTTCAAGCCACCGGGCCAAGATTCATCATGTGTCTAATGTGGACAAATGGATGACTGGATGATGATCTTTAAAGAGGTGGGAATAGCATAAGACACATCAGTCCAACCATCATAGTCCTGATCACCATGCTGGCATTGACTACATGTCTCCTGGATTGGTCCAAGGTCACATTCATAGATAATGAGAAAAAAACCAAAAGGGAACATTGAGGGACATTCATTCAGCAAGAGAAACTAGATGAGAGCACAGCTTACATTAGTCAATACCATATGCTCTAACTGTATAATGTTGTCAGCAGAGAACAGTGCTTGGTAAACTTATTGAGATAGAAACTCACTTGCCATGCGGTATATATTATGAATCACATGATGTAAAATCACTATTTGTAAGTTACAGCAAAAAGATGAGTCTTAAGTTGAGATTTAAAGGAATCAAGGCAGTGTGATTGTCTGATGTCAGTGGGCAGGTAATTCCATAAGAATGGGGCCTGAATAGAAAAGGCTCTACCACCAGCTGACTTTCTTTTAATTTTGGGCACAGTGGATTCCTCATGTAAGCTTAACCATACCTGTTATGTTATTTGGGTGCCTTGGACATTACTGTTCATTAAGCTGATCTGGTGGGAGACACTGTTGCAAGGCTGCAACTGATCCCATGGGGGGGGGGCTGTGCTTCTTCACAATCCAGGCTGATGAAGAGTATCTGTTGCAACAAAGGGATATATGCAGTTATTAGATTTTCTGAGGGTCTGTTTGTTTTCCAGCATCGTGATGTCCACCATCCACTCTTTATCTTTGGGTCACTTAAATTCTATTCATATTGATAAGAGGACGGTGGGCAGTCAAACACTGTCTGCCAGCTTTTCCAGAGCTAATACTGTTAACTCTTGACAATGGCTCGACTGACTGCTTGGCTGAATGTTATGATTAGCAGACTCATTATATAGTCACGCTCTGATGCTCTTTTGGTCCCCATCTGCTTAGTCCACTCAAGTAGTTTAATCAAAATAGAAATACATTTGGTTTAATAGGCCTTGTATGCATTTTAAGAGGGTTAAGTCTGAGATGTAAACATGCAGGAAAGACAATAGGGAATCGCAACATAAGATTTCTGGTATTCACTGAGGAGTAGGAGCCCCCCCCAGAAAGAAATAATCCTTTTGCTCTGTTCGTTGTTTTCTGATCAAATACAAAAACAACAGGCAAACGAAAATGCAGGAAAAATGATCAGCAAAATGGTTAGGATGAATTAAAAGTAACTTAAACAGATTCATAAGAATGGTCATTTAAGTATATATTTGAAGGTTTGTGTATTGTTGTGTTTATATAGTGCTGGGCGTAGACTGCCCTCTGCATATGTCCTTCTGGATTATTAGATAGCACTGAAGAATTGTTATATTTTTAACTCCCACAATACAGCCCCCACCATGGCCCAGTGCATACATGTAAATGCTAACGCACACACACACACACACAAACCCTACTCCATTTCGCTCTCTGTCGCTTGCTGTCTTAGTTTCTGGCTCTGTGAAGCTCATCACATGTTTTCAGGATGCTTTTCTGGCGAGCACAAATCCAATTTCTGGTGACTAATCTGCATTTTTTGTCAGGCTCTAGCTAAACGCTTTTCCACATTTGCCAGGCAGCGTAGGAAATGGCACAGGCAGAGGGCACAGCTGTGAATGTTTAACCTTGCTTGCAGGTCCCATTGTTATTTATGCTCAGAGTTTTATTAGGCTTATTTAAAAGGAAAGAGAAGTCAGAAAAATATCCAGTATATTTCTGTTTGGTTAATTAAATTTGCATTGTACAAATTTACATTACACCTGTGGATAAAGAAATATATCTATGCTTTATTAATGCCGGCTCTGCTTTGGACATGCTAGGTTACAATTAGCTAATTGGGTCCAGTCGTTTCAGTGACACTATGTTGGGAAAAGATATACGTCAATCACTATGAAAATTCCTAATAAAATCAGTAATGGCTACTTTTTGAGTGCAATATGTCACACTTACTTTAGTATGGCCTATCTTAAAAAATTAACCATTAAGCATGTTCAACATTAATGAAGGTACTTAAGTTAATAAAGTACGAACATCCATAACTTAACGTTCAGTATTTAATGGATTTTCTGACGGGTGTGACGGATAGTGTTGTTTTTCTCTCTCAAGGTGGCTCTCAGCGACACAGTTTTGGCAGCCAGATTTTGGCCATTCAACAATAAAGCACACACGGAGAAAGAATCCAATTGTTATGAAATGTGTCTGCAAGGCTGAGGGCTGCAGCTTTGGCTCATGATTTATTACCGAAGAGTTGCTATATTTGCCTATAGGAAAACACTTTCGGTGTAGTCATAGGGATTTAGAGAGATGGATGAGAATAAAGATTGAACAGCACTTCGTGCCCCCTGTGTGTTTACTTCATATTCTAGCAGCTCTTCCCATATTGCAGCCAGCCCACTAAGCAGCTCCAGCATTTGCATGTTTATGCCCGTGTGTGTTCACACATACATGTGAATGAGTCATTGCATGCAAGCTATTGGTGGTTAATTATCTTTTAGCGTTTCGTTTCAGCGGTTTCGGTGAACGTTGTGCTATTTGTCTTTGACCACAACAAATAATAAGGCTGTGTTTGCAGCAGCCACTGAGTGCCACTTTCCAGTGATTTCACAGAGAGATTATGAGTTCTTGGACTCTCTTCCTTTTGCCACTCAAAAGAGACATGCACTTTCTTAGCCCGTGAGGTTTTCTATGATTCAGTCTTCTTCTTTTTTGCATTCCTGCCACAAAGTCTGCTTATAACTGCTGTCAAGCACTACATCATCCGTTCCCTTGTGAACATGGGCATGTGTGTGATTGCACATGTCGCAATAGGCTTTCTGTTGAAATATATCTTTCTGTTGCTCTTTTTTATATTATCTGCACAGCACTCCCAAATCAGCAGTATTCATCCACAGTGTCAAAGGTGCTGACTGCTGATAATCAATTTATAAATTTTCTGAAACAATGCTGCCATTTTAAGTATGATAAAACACAAATATACATAAACTGAATATTTTCTGGTAGAAAACATCTATTTATCCAATTGTGAGTTAAATACTTTACTAGTGACACATTTGTGTTGTTGCTAAGCTTTGAATTTTGTGAATTTTTGCATTTTGAAAGCATTTTATTTTATGACTTCAGACTCCGATAGAGCCAGCTGCTCCTATCTCTGTGAACGGGCAGTCACATCGCACAGACAAAAGACAAAAGCGTATGTGGCACAAACTAAGGCATGGGACAAGGGTAAATCGGCCATTTGATGGGGTCTTTAAAGACTGGTCCCTCTGGGTATTGTGCACATTGTACAGTATGTGCATGTTTGTGAGTGATACTGTCATTTGCTCAAGCATGACTATCCCTCTGTAGATCATCCGCATGGCTCACAGACCACCAGTGCTCTATTTATCCACACACACTGTTCTAAACTGGTCCCTTAAGGTGTTTCCACTGCTCTCCCTGAAACCCATTTGTGGCCTCGTCACAAATTAACCTGACATACTGGTTTTGGTCATCGTTTCTGTTGGAGAGGTACCATGAAGGAATCTCTATTCGTCAACAAAAGCACTACAGGAAAACAACACGCTACAGTCTCTAGACATCAACAAGCTAGTGGGTACTATGCCCACAATGCTGGACTTCAGTCATGTCCCATAGCTACTAGTGTTCTAGTGGAGCCATCTAAAGCTAAATAGATCAAATAAAGACTTGTACATTCATGATGTGACTTCTCATGTGCAATGTATAGTCAAGTGTAATGCCATGATTTTCACTTGGACCAGAGCAAAAGCTAATTCATTTCTAGGAGAGGTCATAGTTCTCTGGAACTTCCATGGGGGAACCACCTTGGACAGGTTGCCATTTCATCTCACGGCTTAAGTAGTTAGAGGTTCAGCGTCTCACTTAAGGAACCTTCAAAATACTTTTTTTTGGGACCTGGGATTGAACCACCAACCTTGATACCATCTGGCAAAAATAGATAAAGGCACCTTTATCTTAAATTGTAATTATCCTCTACTCAAACCTTTGTAATTCCCTTGGATGTTGGGCTCCTTTTTTGTCACAGAGGAGGTAGGTGTTTAATACTTATGAGCAGTAATTCTCAGTAACTCAAACCAACTATTCCACATTTTGAAATCAGAAGAAGCAAGTCTCTGTCTTTTTTGTAGTTGTTTTTATTGTTAAGCTTATTTGCATCTTATTTTGTTAAACTCCAGTAATTGTGCCATTGTTGGAGCTGTCTAGAGATTCAGCATGTGCTTGTGAAGCAGAGGCAAATCCTGAAGCTGTCATTCTCATCTGAGGAGGATGAAATGATTAACTGCTTCACTGCTCCAGTTGAATTCCAAGTCTAATGCTGTGTGATTCTCCGCAGTGTGTCAGAGAACTTAATTTGTTCATCTCAACATGACTCTTTATTTCCAGTCTGCCATTTGGCTTATCTACCCAATAACAGCTCGGATATTTATTGAGGGAACATTTTGATTTGCCACAATCACAGCCATATATACTTCTTCGACCTGTCTCGCAGCAGCTATGGCAACACAGATGACAAATATAACGCATGACTTTTGAACAGCAGCAGGTTTCCATCTTATAGTCACACCGGCCCGGGAGAGCAAGGAACAGTGAGAGGACAATGTGAATTATTAGATGCACACCTTGGTATGGATGGAGACCACAATACATTAGCTTCTTTAACTTGGTCTGTTATCTCAATGCCTTACAAAGTAGTATTACCCCTATGAAAATGTGACATTTGCTTTATTTCCCATCATCTAATGAGCCAGTTAACATTCAGTTGTTCACCCTAATTGGCTCTTACGCTAACCGGATGGAGGCACAGGACTCCAAATAATTACTCTCTTTATGAGCCAATGTCTAATGAATTTAAGTGGCATATTTACCAGTCGGGTAACTCTGGGTAGAGCTGATGGAATGAAAAGATCTGTTCTCTAGACTCAGAAAACAGCATATAGGAGGGCTACGCAGAATACTGAACATGTGCAAACTATCAACGGGGTGTTTCAGAGGTCTGGTCGGCCAACACAGATATCCATGTGATAATGTGATCATATCGCTGTTGAGGTGTATGTCGCAGTGACATACAAGTGAATGCACAAGTATCGGCTAACGGTGCCCAGGCAACAGCCTGTTTGCCCTCTTTGGCTAAGCTGCCCCTTGAAACACAAATCTGTGTGTCCTAAACTGTTTATAGCCTTGTAATTCACTTGGTCAATGGGGAGTCATGTGATCAAATGCAGGCCCCCATTGAATGGAGTGGTGCCTTTTTCCAGGTTAGAGCAACAACCCCTCAGAATGTCAGCACGTTGGCGCTGTAACATCAACACAACTGATCTAGGAGTATTAACAGCCTACTGAAATCATTGTTATATAATTACAGGCAGTTTTTCTGAGAATACGTTTTATAGGAATAAAAAGATTTGTCATCCATAAAATCAAATGAGAGTATATTTTCCCCCAGTTTATAGTGCAATACATTTCCATTACTCACAAAGGGAGGGAAAATCAAATAGGAATTTATGGCCTTGAGTGAAATCGAGATTTAATTTATTACCACCCAAAACAAAAAAATTTAAACACACTAGACTAGCTGTCTTAAACTTGCCTGCATTGTGCCAACACTGTATTAGGAAATCAGTTCTCTAAATGTTTCTATGCATGCTCAATAAACCAGGAAAGGAAATCACAAAAAAGTTGAATCAGTTGATCCTCCCTATCAAGAGATGCAGATTCTTGACTAGGAGGAATACTGGTTTGAACAGGGAGTCAGAAGGCATTTATATCGAGCGGTAACAATCATCCTACAATGGGGGGCGGACCAATGGTAGATCTGTAGTAATCTTACAATGCTGTGATTGTAACTATTCCCAGTCCTCTGTAAATGGTACTCCTTACCACTGAATGTACAGTCAATGGCCAACTCTCATATTAAATTAGTCTATGTTTTGGTTGGCATGTAACTGTGTTGTTCACAAGGGTGGAGATGCCTGCAGTCAGCTCAGACTGAAGATGTCACCTGTACGAGTGATGAAACGCTTATTATGATCAAGGATGGCTTTGGAATGAATACATCAACAGGGTTAAGTCCTTTGCTAAATGGGAGACATCTCCTGTGCTTTGGTTGGTTGGTAGACTAGAAAAGCGCAATGTAAAAATGAACCCATTTACTGTATTTTAAAGTCAAAAATATTATTCGCTGTTATGCTAGAGTTTTCTCACCAGCTCTACTCCAGTGTAAACTCATAATTGGAATGTCCGATTTCACAAGCTCTGCTCTTGTCCAGTAAGAAATCCAAGAGCCAGCAACATGAAGAATGATGGAAACCTAGCTGTAAAACTTTATCTGGCATTGTGGGTATTATTATATTAAAAGCTGAGCTATAGTCAATGAGCACTGCCTGAGCATAGGATACAATATTTGAGTTTATTTTTTTCTTTTTCTGACTGTATGTCTGTCTGCAGATGTGACCGCACCGATAATGGAGCATGAACACTCACACCATCAGTTTCCCTGAATTGGAAATGTGAATGATGCTTACATGCAAATTCGTGGCTGAAGGAGAAATGTGACAATTAGTCTGCTGAATATCCGGGAGAGAATAGGAGAAAGCAGCAGGCTACAGAGAGTAGGACAGTTGTCCTCTTAATTGGAAAACCCCATGAGGGCCATCAACCACCCCGCAGAGGTGCACCTCAGCAAAACACTGAATTTCTATCCGCTTCAGTGGAAAACCTTTGCATTTCGCTGTAAGACCTCACATCCCCTATGAAAAGGTAAATATCAACTAGAATTCATAAAGATCAACACCTGATGAGGATGAGGCCGGGAGGAAGACTACTTACTGTTCGAAGGGTCACTAGATAGTTGAAGGATCCAAAGCAAAATATATATTCAGAATGTTAAATGAAATGAATAAATAAAAAGATATTCAATTTAGATATAAAAATAATAATATTCAAGTATTTCAAGAAATCTCAGATTGTTACCCACGGTGCACAATCTTATGTGGCAGTAGACTGGAAGATGTTGGTTAAATCACTAACTTAAGGGGTGAGACAAAGAAAGTTCAAATGAACATATTAATTTTAAACTGTGAAATTGTAAAATTATAGTTTCCTTGAGTGATAGCCTGCCTGCTTTTCAAGTGTAGCCAGCCCACAGGTAAAGTGTATATCAGGATATGTCTGGTTGTTCTCACTTAAGATGAAGGAATCTGAGGGTAGCTCATTAGACGAGGCTCGGAGAGTAAAATTTTGGATGAACACTCTCAATTATAAGGTTGCATATCATCTAGGGAGCTGAGATAATTTTCAGTCTTTAATATTTTACTGGAGAGACTGCTCTTTTAACAAGTTGAATCAGTGAGCTACAGTCTTCTGCTGATGTGTGCATAGGATAACGCTAGGTCTTTTACAGGGAAACGCCCTATGGTTAAACACTCCCATACAACTCCCATACAAAATTATTTAAGCTCTTTTGAAGTAACTTTGGTTTATTTAATGTTTTGTCATTTCCAAGCAAACTGCTCAGGTTTACTGATAAATGATTGGAGATCGGTCAAGGTTTTTTAGTTACCCGACTTCATAATCCTGAATGATCCAAACATCCCAACATCACATCTCATCTCAATTGCTTTCAAACTTCAACACACTGCACCAAAAATGGGATCACCCGAAGAATCTGGTCTCTCAGCTCAATTGGGGCAATATACTGTGTGCTGTTAAGCACAAGGAGGACTACAGTGTCTTGTACATCAGAAAAACCAAGTAGACACTGGCCAAAAGGATGGCACAACTCAGAAGACCCAACACGTCAGGCCAGGACTCTGCGGTCTACACCCATCTACAGGCCAGTGGCCACTCTTTCAAGGATGATGATGTATGTTCACATCCTCGATGGGGAGGAATCCTGGTTTGAATGTGGAATTTAAAAAAAGGCAATCCCTGAACTGAGGGGGGCTAAAGAGTACATCTGTCACCATTCTATAATGCTGTAATTGCAAATATTCCCCAATCCTCTGTGAATAGTACACATTACCATTCAAACGCACCGCGGGGCGTCACAAGGCCTTAATCCCCCAAGCTCCAACTAAATCCATGTCCACCCCACAATGTGGAGACCAATTATGTCATGTAAAACAGACATCTCCCACAATTTAAACTCTAGTCACTAGTCACAAAAAAGCTGAATCTGTTCATCTGGACACAATGATTCATCACTCGTACAGCCGACGAATTCAGTCTAAGCTGGCTGCAGGTATCGCCACCCTTATAAACAATACAGTTTTTATTTTTGTGATTTCCTTACTTGGATCAATGAGCCTGCGTAAAGATATCCAGTTAATAGTCACAAAAATGTGCATATGAAACCATTGCTGCTCATTATACCACTGTATCATTTATAAGGGTGGGGATGCCTGCAGTAAGTTAAGACTGAAGGGGTAGCTTAGATGAATGAAGAAACATTTCTCCCAATAAGCATCTCCTGATGAACCGATTCAACTTTCTATGACCTTGAGTTACCTCCTTCATTTACCCATAGTCCACTTGTTCACTATCAATATCATTAGTTAGCACCAATCCTGTGGGCCAACAAACATTTGATACTTGAATTTATGTAAAATGTACCAAATCCAAGAAAAATAATATGCAGTGGTTTCAAAATAAGCGGTTCTAAAGCAGCAACATGGACAATGCTGACTCAACCATCACATAAAGTGATTTTCAAATTTATGGTATTCTGTGTGTGGAAAAAATATGGTGTTTTTTGCTTTTAAAGCACAATCTCTTTTTATCTCTGGAAAATCACTCATGCTGCTATATTTAGTATGGTTTCCCAACAAATATGTAATGGTCTCTGTGAGACCTTAAATCGTCTCAGCCTTGTGGTGTCTAACATTGCTCCCACAGTTTATTCTCTGCAGAAGTATACAGTGTTGAGTGGTGGGACAAATGTTGCTATTCTGTAAAGAAGGTTTCACTGGGACAAACCCCATGTATTAATGACACAGAGAGAACCTGTAGTAAAGTTGATATTCAGCTTTTTTTGTGCCAGATATCTTTCAAAACACACAAGTCTCCTCTCTCACCTAATTACTCTGAGGATTAGCCTAGGCCTAGAGTCAGCAGTAGCCTCACAGTTATCCAATTTGACCCTTGACTCACAGAGGGTGATCTGCAGTGTTGCTGCCAGTCAAGAGGAGGTCAATGTACTGCAATAGACATCAACTCAGATTGTCTCCTCAGGGCCTTGAATAATCCCCATCATTCACCTTATGGGCAGGCTGCAGAGTGAGGTAAACGAACACCTTGTACTGCTGTGACCTCCCTCTGTGGGTCTGCTTTGCCATGAAAACAAGTGGCGGGGCTAATGCTACATTCACATGGACTCCGGTTAATGGCAGATGGCAAACCAGAAGTAATTATTGTGGATGAGAGGAGGACACTAAAATATTTTTTTTTTTACCATCCTCTGGTTGGAATTTACAACATGATGCAACGGACCACATCACCAAACAGGAAAGATTATGGGGTTTATTTTACAGGTGTATAGTTGAGAGAAAAAACAACAAGAAATATCTTTATGTATGTTCAATAACCCAGGTAAGGAAATTGCAGAAGAGTTTAATCAGTTCAACTTAACACACAGATTTATAGAAAGAAACATTTCATCACTCGTACACATGACATCTACAGTCTAAGCTGACAGCAAGTATCCCCACCCTTATATCATTGGACTATTCTGATCTCATTTAGCAACATGAATACGTATGGGCCCCTGAAATGAGGTCCAGGCAGTGTTTAGAAGAAAAAGGTGATAGATTGTCTAAAGCTGTTAGAACAGAACAATGCTATTTAGAATTTTCTGTACCATAAATTATACCTAGTAGGCTGTGGTAGTTTGGGGATAAAATGCACACTTTGGGAACTGAAGAGCGAGAGACTGTGAGCTCGAACCCAACTGTGGTACGTTAGGAAAGGCATCTTGCATTAACAACTGACCCCCCCCAAACAATGCATCACCGCCATAACCACCTATGTATTGTTTTTTTTTTACCATACTGCCGTTCAGTCATGCTGTTTTTGTTTTTCCCTATTCACTTTTGTTTGTTTGTTTATTTACCATCTTTGGACTCTATATGAATATAACAACAGTACTTGAATTTTTGAATTACTGTTTATTATTGGAGCTCTCTGCCACTCATTTAGAACTTCCTACACTTGTCATATTCTTTGAATTTCATTGACAAATATGCTAATTTACTGGTTAGTGCAGACCCATCTCCGACCGATGGACATGTTGCTTAATTCTGTAATGCCAAAGTAACCATGGTAACAACCACTCCGCATTTTTACATTACCTCAAAATAAATAAGGCTAAATTAGAAAGCCCACTTTAGCAAGAAAAATAAGATCCGACTCCTTCAGAAAATAAGTCTCTTAGCTGGAGACAAAACCCAAAGCAAGGAATAAACAAGTGTCTGTCATGGGGTGATCTCAGAATAGCATCACACTCAACCTTCTCACCTTTTCAAGACAGCAGGCTCATGGCAGACAGATGTTTATACAAAGGTCTTAATATCTGAAGTTGACGTTTATCTAGATTCATTAAGATGTTTTGCCAAATATAAAAATGTTTTTTACGTTTGATGTTATAGGTTTGTCTGAAATAAATGATCTCGACCAGGATAAGGGTTAGTAAACTGATATATGTTTGATCCAAGCAAAATCCAAATAAAGGCTGGGGGATATTATTATTGAGTCGATTCAAATTACTTTAGTTGTATGACAGCCTAGGTAGCGAGACATTGCTGGAAGTAAACACAACATTTAAAAAAAACCAAAAAAATATTTTTAACAGGTATGATTATTCCTCATACCTCTTAAGTCAAAATCAGCCCACGAATGCTTGATGGGGTTGAATTTCAAATGAAATAAACTAAATCTGGTAATGTCTCGGTTTGAATTATGGTGTTCAGAATCCTTGAATTTCCTCCGCCTCCAGAAGTTTACACACACATATTCAGAGATTGTTAATGGAAATCCTCATGGGGACCTACAGACAAATATAATGTGCTTGAATAGTATAAATCCCCAGTCATCTCCTGTAGAAGAGCAGTAATACACTGATGGACACAATACCAATCATCTAAAAGTTCCTTCATCAAGGAATAAAATTACCAAAACTCTACCAGTTTTTTGCAGCATTTTCTTTTTAGTTAAGATCGACTTTGTTTCATTAGCTAGGCATAAACAGGTACAGCAAACAATCAAGGTCATTTCAAAGAGCAAATCAAGTTTTATGAATTTTCTGATAAATACTTTTCAATTACAGACTCCATTTTCACCAATACTTTGTCTGGTTGAAGAGTGGGGGAAAAATAGACAAGCAAATATTTTAGACCGTTTGGCGTGTTTGCTTTTAATGAGCCTTAGCTGTTTCCATGGGTTTTTAAAGCAAAGGGCGCCTTGTCGCCACTTTACCTGAAAACACTTGGAATTCTCAAATGTTCAATTAAAGCTTGCAGAGTGATATTCACTGGTTTGAGCCACCTTAGACTGCTCCGGTGTTTTTTCTTCAGATTAACCAGGAAGTACATAGGCTTGATGGTATCAGTGCCTCCCATCATTTACAATTTCTGTCACCCTCCAGATAAGCTCTTTTCTGTAATGTAATTTCTTAATCATTTAAATTAAGATATATGTGGTGTTCGATCTATTTCATACAGTAGCTCTGCGATTGTGATGGAGCACATCAGACGTTAATGACTTTCTTTCAGAATCTGAATACAGGGCGACTCATTACACATCAGAATAGACGGCGTGATAGAACACTTGTTCGGAAATTTAGGCTGATTTCAGCATTGAAAGTACATATCTGGGTCTCCCAAATGCAGTACCTTGTTATAGAACTGTACTCGATTTTGACAGAAAGCTGCCAAACTGAGTTTGCAATTCCAAACTGTAGTTAAAATGTCGGCTGTGTATTGACATAATTGACTGAAGGCTTGGACATACCTGGCATCCCTACTACAAGACGAGCTGATAAGCCTCGTCAGTGAATCTCGTGTCATGTTCATCGCTCAGCGAGACTAGCCAGCAAGTATGCATGTGCATTGAAAGAGAAGAAAACAGAATATTAAAATAACATCGCACAGTGCTGGAGAGAATTGACAATTTCAAATATCTGGGAGTCAACATCCACAAAGACCTAACATGGACTAGCCACACCACCTCTGTTGTTAAAAGGCCCCAACAGCATCTGTATGGCCTCAGGCACCTGAAGAAATATGGCCTGAGGTCCCCGAGTCCTCAGGGACTTCTACCGGGGCACCATTGAGAGCCTGAGGACAGGCTGCTTCACCACCTGGTATGGCAGCTGTACCAGCAGAGACTGCAAAGCCCTGGATAAGACTGTACACACAGGCCGGGACATCATTGGATGTGAGCGGCCCGGTCTTCAGGAGCTGTACATCCAGCGGTGTCTCAGGAAGTCCCTTTGGGTCATTAAAGATTCAGCACAGCCACACAATAGCATGTTTTCCCTGCTGCCCTCAAGAAGGAGATACAGATCTCTCAAAACACACACCAGCAGACTGAGGAACCGCTTCTTTCCTCGGGCTATAATACTTCTTAATAAATAACATGAACCTTACTGTCTTTACAATCTGATTACCACCTGTGTAGTATCTGAGATTACTGGTGATATATGTACCATTATGGCTTTTTATACTTGAACAATTGATCCTACTCTCATATTTACCCATTTTATGCCTAATTCTGTTGTACCTGCTACTTCATATGTATTTTTTATTTTGCTTATACTTAATGCTTTATATGTACGTGTATATGTACATTCCCTATTATATATTTTATTTTATCTTTAGTTCATGTTTTTGTTATGGCGTCTCCCGGCTTTAGAATTTCACACTATTGTACTTGTACAACCGGAGTGACAAAAAAGTCATGAATCTTAAATATTATTCATCATGTGGTTTTGTAGTTTTTTAGAGTTGCAGTACAGTCTCAAAAGCGGAGATTCACAAAGTTATTGTTATCAATTATGATAATATTCAGGCAGTATTACATACTGCGTGAAGAAGAATATATTCTGGTCACACTTAATGATTTTCAAGGTGATTTTAGTAAAAATAAGTTGCTTGCTGTTGGATAATTGCCTCTAATAAAGGACCATTAATGAAAAATTAAAGCATCATAGTAAATAAAGGGCCAAATCACATCTAAAAATGAGCAAAGATATAAAATAGAATTGTTTCATTGGATACGTGACCAAGGTCGATAAAATTGCCCTCTGCATTTAACCCATTCTTCTGTATAGCAGCAGTGTGCACTGCACGGTTCTTGGGGAGCAGCCAGAGGTTCAGTGTCCAAGGTTCAGCCCAAGGACACCTCGACAAGGTCTTGATTACTTAGATCGCTGCCCGACCACCTTAACTATTCTGCCCCTTATATTTCAGCATAGAAAATAATTACCGTGTTCTGCAGTAGGTTATACAAAGATGTAAATGTTTATAATGAATGGCAGAACAAGTGAACACAAACATGATTGGTAATGCTTTGAGAACTACTGCATTCCACGAAGAGTACAAGAGTGATATTAGGGTTAAATGATAACTAAACCCTAGTCCATTTTAGTGAGTTTGCTGACATCTACAGGATAAAACCCATTTAAAGCATAAAAACATGCCATGGTTGTCTATGATGATAGCATAGCAGGATAAATACAGCTAGTAACATGAATAATGGCTTTTTTTGGATGAAGGCTTGACAAAGAACTACCATTGACAGTACTTTTGACTATTGATAGTGCTGGTTCTGTCTATCTGTCTTTCAATACCAATAGGTGTGCTAGTATATCTAAATCAATTGGATCCTTAGTTGATCAAGTAAGTAATGCTATGTTTATCCTGTTATGCTAACATCACAGAGAAGACCAACCTGGTACTTGACTGCACACGCAGTGGTAATGAGTACTATTCAATACCTCTGAATGTATAGTCAATGATAACTGGCATATTAAACCAGACTTTTGTTGTGTGGCATGCAACTGTGTTGTTTCTAAGGGTGGGTTGCTTGTAGTCAGCTTAGACTGAAGAAGTCATCTGTTTGAGTGATAAAAATGTTTCTGAATAAACTTGTTATTGAGTTCAACCGATTCACCTTTTTGTGATTCATTTACCTGGATTATTGAGCATGCATCAAGACATGCCAATACTTGTATACATATAGTTAACCAGAATATGTTGGTTTGGAAGGAAAGAAAAAGTAGCATCATAAGGAAACAAGGTTCCTTTTCTGGGGACAAAAGGAAAAATCAGTTAAGTGTCTTTTTTTCTGAGTAGAAAGAAAGAAAAAGAAAACCCCAAGTGGAATATCCACCCACACTTTTGTCTGAATCAAATATCATTTAGCATTGGAGTCCCTTTGTAGTTTATTAACTTGTTGGGGAATGCAAACTGTGAGGGTCAAGAAGAAGTCAAGAAGTCGAGAAGCTTCTTTGAAGTATTGGTCAATACTAGAGTCCTCATCATTCCTCTGGAGAATGTGTTAATGCTATAAATTGGTCTATGTTTGTATAAAATGTACTGGGGTTCAGCGGGACATGGTATCAAATTTATTACTTGGAATTTTTGTAAGGAACTGCTTGTGAGAGAGTTGAAGTCCTGGAAAACAGGTTGCTATTTAAAAATCACTTAATAAGAATAATTATTTATGTATTAACTATTGTAAAATGAAGTTGTAAGATCAGTTATGTCCTGCGGGTGGTACAAGCAATGTTTATTGTACAATTTCAAATAGGTAATTTAATCTTCTTTTGCCCTCAAAGAAAGGGTAACTCTAATGCCTCTTCCATGCTTTTAGCCTGGGTAACCAAACAGCTGTTTCTTGTCATATTTTAAAGTAGATTGGATTTAGATTAGTTTGTTTATTAGCCACATGACAAAGGCTGGTGAATTTTGCTTTTGGCGCAGCATATTAAACTGCAGCACAATCCATCCCTAGACATCCATAAACATTCCACTTATTATTATAAACAATACAGTCGCACAGTATCAGAAATAAACACATCACGGACAATCATTAGCTTTATGGTAATGTGTATGCCAGGGGTTTTGTGAGGATGGGGCCATAGGGAGGAGTTCGGAGTCCTGATGGCTAGTGGAAACAAAACTTTTTGTGAAGCATGTAGTCTTAGCGGACAGTGATTTGTAGCGCCTCCCTAAGAGATGGAACTGGAAGTGGTGATGAGAAGGATGTGAGAGGTCAGAGAGGATCTTTGCGTGTTTCAGATTCAACTTAGGAAAGTGGGTTGCCTATGATTTTGGATACCTTGTTGACAATCTACTGCAGTTTTTTTTCCTCATGTTTGACCGTCCATATTGCCATACTACACTGTAATGGAAGATGTTGTGGTGGACTTGGTAATAGTTGAGTAAAACAAAACAAGAAGGTGATGTTCTATCCTGTATGTTCTAGGAGGAAGTAAGTAAAGGAAGGAAGTAAAGTTGTTGAGCTTTTGCAATGTGTTCAGTGTAAGTTTTCCACTTTAGGTTATTGCTGATGTATGTTCTAATGGATGTATGAGTCAATGGTGGTAATGGGGTGTCCATTCTTTTGTGTGGGTGTTTCGGGAATCAGTTTGCATCAGAAATAAATGAGTTCTTGGGTTTTGCCAGTATTAATGTGTTCATTGTTTGTGCACCAAGTGAGCTTGATCTACTTAAGATCAAGATCAACATGCTGGTTGATAGTGATTTTTGGACAGTCAGATTTAGATAATATCTTTCAAGCCATTTTTTTGCTATTGTTAGAAATCAGTTGTTTCAAACCTTTCGTGAGAGTTATTTTAGTTCATTGACTTTCTCAACCCCATTTAAAACACATAATCTTAGACTTGGACTATGTTCATCAGAGATTTCATAGAAACCCACATATTTCTAGTCTTCAATGTAGTTTCAATCTAATGCCATCTATTCTTAACCCATTGTTTAGTACCACTGAATGTCACATTTAAAATTTATTTTCTAGCTGCTCCCGTTTGGGGTCACCATGTAAAATCCTCAGTTTCCATCTCCACCTGTCCTCTGCATTCCTCTGTCACACCAACCACCTGCATATCCTCCCTGTCCCACTAATATACTCTTTCTTTATCATGTCCTTTTACATCACTCTGAAAATCGTAGCATCTTTAACCACAAAAAAAGGTGAATCTGTTGAGCTGGATCAGAAACTTCTGATCCAGCTGAACAGATTCAGCTTTTTTTTGTGATTTCCCTACCTGGATTATTGAGCATGCATCAAGACAGCATCTTTAACCCTGCCACCTCCAGGTCCACCTTTCTGTCTTTTAATCAGTGCCACTGTCTCTAACCAATACAACATAGTTGGTTTAACTATCATCTTTTAAACCTTCCCTTTCACTCTTGCTGGTACCAGTTTGTCACAAATCACCCCTGATGCTCTTCTCCACCCACTCAACCCTGCCCGCACTCACCTCTCATTAGGCTAGCTCTGTTAAGGAAAGCTATTATCCAGTGTGACAATTGAGTTTGGCTATTTTGTTTCCTTGAGAGAGAGAGAGAGAGAGAGAGAGAGAGAGAGAGAGAGAGAGA
>OMLC01035570.1:5625-33611 GCA_900302585.1 Regalecus glesne
GGGTCACGGTTAAGGTCATGATGGAGAGAGAGAGAGAGAGAGAGAGAGAGAGAGAGAGAGAGAGAGAGAGAGAGAGAGAGAGAGAGAGAGAGAGAGAGAGAGAGAGAGAGAGAGAGAGAGAGAGAGAGAGAGAGAGAGAGAGAAAGAAGGAACACACCCAAACAAAGAAGACAAGCAATCGTTTGAAGACACAGAAAGACAGAAACATAAAACAGGGAAACGAAGCATTAATGGTATGATAAGTCTTGGTTGTCGCTGTTTCATTGGTAAGAGTCATAGTTATGATGCAAGTGTGGAAAGCCTTCCAGGGCTCGTCAGAACACATGTATCTACTCTAGAGTGGTCTTAGTTTTGAATTGTCATAAGATATTAGAAATGATGCTCCTTCAAATGCATTATAGAAGGAAGAAAGCTATCAGTTTTTCATTTCTATTTTTTGCTAAGTTTTGGAAAATGACAAGCTGTTGAGTGTACTTGTTAATGAGAAATCATCTATCACGATGAGCGTGTGTGTGTGTGCATGTGTGTGAGGGTGGTGGGGATGGGAGTTTCTGGAGGTGGAGGCTGAGACGGAATCACGTGACATGCTGCACACTAAAGGGCGTTCTACCTGAGGTACGACTTTATTATGCCCGTCTGTCGTCTGATCACAGTGCATGAGAACCTCTGAGATCTCTTCTTCTGTCTGATTGGCTGCCTGTCTTAAAAAAAGGGCCAACTCTTTTTCTCTCTCTCTCTATTTATCAGCCCACCCACTGCTCTTCAGACCTCGTTGGTCTTATTTCCCGTCCTTGCAGTAAAAAGAGAGAGAGCGAGAGAAGAGCGGGCCCGAGCCAGACAACGCAGCGCTCAGCATGGCAGCTAACCACGGCGACTACCGCGGCTACCTGCGGAACACGGCCGACATGGAGTCAGGCCAGAACCGCTGCCATCACAGCTCGGAGCCGACCTACCGACCGCTTCTTTTCGGGACGCTCGCCGTTATGGGACTGCTCCAGGTGGCATCCAGTGTGGCCATCTTATTACACTTGACGGGTTATCTGCAAGAGGTAGGGTGCCCTTTGTTCCTTAAGTGCGAGGCTTCTTTGGCAACTTTTTCTGGGCCACACACACTGTTCAGCTGTTGGCGTGTTTCCTTTTAGGGCTGATTTGCTGCTCGTCTTTCCGTCACACTGCACATACAGCCGCGCTTTCTTCAAACCGAGCTCAGGCCAAGAGAAAATGATATAGTTGCAGGAGTCGAGATCCACCATACTTGCACATTTCATGAATGTACGTTTGCTCATCTGGCACACGCTTTTATTGAAAGCGACGTACCAAAGTCGGCAGTCAATTGATAGGAGTCGTACCAACTGTCATCATCGTGCATAGTTATACCATACGACTACTCTAAGTGGCAGCAGTAATAGTACATTTACTACACAGTGATCACACTGGCCAAAATTGCATGTTAAGTTGAGAGTGTAAGTGTGTGTGTCTTAGATAATCGGGCAAAGCACTAAATAGTTAAATATTCACAAAACAGTAAAATAACAAAATAGGGCCCTGAGAGCGTAAAAGTGCAAAGTGCAAGTATGGAAAAATAATTCCATCTGAGAACTGGACGAATACACCAAGCCATTGACTTTGAGTCTGTTAGAAATAAAGAAGACAGTAGTCATGACCCGTGAGACAGCACTCACTGCAGCATACCATGAGGGGAAAAACTAGAGTTTTGCAGCGGGCTTTTCAGCTCCATTTGTGCGCCCCACGCTCAAGGACGGCACGCTGTCAGGGCTTTGTGCAGACATGATCATAGCCTTGACACAGATATGATCTCTCTGTGCTGCAATGAGATTTTCCACGAATACTGAGCCCTATGTTGCAACGAGTATTTCGACCGCAGATTTTCCGGTGGTTGCAACTTGATATGAAGTATCGTTGTGTTGGGATGATGAATCTCAGTGCACTAATGGAGGTTTCGCTGTAAATACAAATGCCACTCTACAAGATGTCTTGTTTGCAAAATAGCAAAAGACAGATGTTCTTGCTTAGGGCTCCAAGGCCTCCCTTTTTTTCTCTCCCATGAATGTGTTTACATGCCATTTGGGGTTGTCTGTGTGTCAAGTTAAGTCCTTGGAGATTAAACACAGCTCTGTTCTCAAGACTGTATCCAGAACATAACATTTCTATTGAAAAGCATTTAAAGAATCATCGATGGAAATGTTTGAACAGGCTTTAGTAAAAGACTAATCTAATACTTAATGGAAAAAGAGTGATTGGATCTTAAAGTTACCTTCATTGACAAAAAAAAAACAAAACAGAAAGTCACCCTAGATGGTTCATCCTCATATCAGGTAGCACGCATGTCAGCTTAGTATTTTATCTCCAGAGCTTGTCTCTTCCATCCTGTTAAAATAACATATATATTCAGTCAATCTTTTTTGTTGCATTATGGTGGCTTTGGACTTGAATAATTGTCATGCTTTGACAATTCAAGAGTCCTGACTTACAAAAAGGTGAATAGGTTGAAAGTGAACAAGAAGGTCAATCAGAAAAGTTTTGTCACTTAAACAGTTGACATCTTATGACGAAACGTTGCTGAATAAATTTCTTATCCATTTGAAACAATTCATTTTTTTAGTAATAATAATAATAATAATAATAAATTAATCATAATTTTGTTATTCCCTTGCCTGAGCATATGTCAACACAAGAGTCTAGACTGCATCCCTGCAATGCTGTCAGTATGCTTTATACACAGTCCACATGAAAACAGTTACTTTTCTCCCTCCCAACTCTCCTTCTCTTTTCCCCCTTGTGCACTCACTCTGCAACACCCCCCCACACACACACACATCACCACCACCACCACCACCACCTCCCCTCTCTCTTGCTCTCTGCTTCTCTGTCTCTTTCTGCTTCTCCTTGTGATTTGTTCTAAATTTTTAAGGGTTGTTTTTGGCATAGACACATTGTTGTGTGGTGGTAACTAGTTATGCCCTGGACACATGCCAAAGGGAAAGATGTAGAGGGAGAAACAGTAGAAGGAGAGCTGGAGATTATGTTGGGGGGTGAGTGAAAAGTGAAAATCATAAACAGGAAAAATAATGGAGAGAAATGAAGGGATAGAACATCGAAAGTCTTCATCGATCATTCAGCATCTACTCCATTTGTGAAACTATGACCTGAAAATGATATGGATCCAGTTGTATGGAAATGACCAAATCCATATTCCCCAGGATTCAATAGAGGGGACCTAGTTACCTCTAAGATGTTCTCTGATAGGGTAGAGTCAAGTACTGTTAAAGCCAGCAGGACTATGCCAGTGGATTTGAGCTTTGCCTGTCCTGATGACATATCCATATGGTAGCACTTTTGAAGCAAGTCATAGTTTTGTACCACACCATTACGTGCCCGGGATACCTGTAAACTTTATTGGAGAAAGGGGGCTCAGGAATCTGCACAGTGACACATCTCCATAGAAATGTCCTGGCGGTGCTCCTGATGAGGACTTTCTGTGTATACAAGTATGCGTTGGTCTGTATAATGGTATGTGCTTGAGAGTGTTGTTTATGCACATGGTGTGACCGCGCATTTAGAAGAAACTTTAATTATTATACATACATAAAACAACATTTTTCCTTCAGATTTAACCCATTGACGCAGTGAGCAGCTGCAGGGCCTAGAGACGAACTCTGATTATTTTTCCTATTGCCTTGCTCAGGTACAAAGGCAGGAGCATTAACCCTAACATGCATGTATTTTTGATGGTGGGAGAAAACCACAGCACCTGGAAGTAATCCATACAGACATGGGGAGATCATGCAAACTCCACACAGGAAGAACTTGGGATGGGATTTGAACCAAGGACCTTCTTGCTGTGAAGTAACAGTGCTAAACGCTGTGCCACCGTGCTGCCCATTTATGCAATGAACACATTTCTTTTCCTTTATTTTTTACTTACTTAATTCACTTGCAAACAACAATGGGTTCAGGATAGTATAGAAAGTGGTTTGAGCAAATTAAGGCTAGTTATAGCATGGCCTGCTATGACAGTCATGCAGACTGTGACATGTGGTAAAGAAGTTGAATCCAAAAGCCCCCACAGTTATTTCCTTTCCCATTTAAGTTTGATGAAATATTCCTCCTACTCATACCTGTCATGAAAATGTGCTCTTAATACCTTGTTTTCTTGTTAGGGGTGGCATTGCTGTGGTCTTGTTGTGTCTGACCCCTTAATCTGTGTCTTGGTTTTGTTTCCAGGTAGACCTATCCCCAGCCCCACACCACCCTATAGAGGTGAGTTCAACCCCATCACAGATCAGATCAACAGATCCCATTTACCGAAACTGTAACACATCTTCCTTTTAAGACAGTATTCATACATTTATGTATGATGGTAATGGTATTATCAAGTTGTGTCCTGCTTCAACTATCTTTAGTGATATATTTTTTTCATTTGAGAATATCACAATTTAGGACTAAAGAACCACATAGATTTTTTTAAGGACTTTGTTATTGTTTTTTAAGCGATTTTGTATTATCAATCATTAGGGGACTGTGTTAGCTCAGCAGTAGAGTGCATGCTTTGGGAACTGATGAACCAGATGTTGCGTATTTGAACCCACAACAGCATATCAGGGAGGGTATCTGCCCTTTATTCCCCATGCTCCATCTAAATACGTCCACCCACAATGTGGGGACTAATTGGTACACTCAAAATCAGATCTATCATATCATCAATCATTAATGGGTAAAAGTTATCAGCCAGGAAAATGTCCTCTTGCACATTCCTATGATCTCATTAAAGTGAAAGGCTATAAATCCATGATGAAGAAAAAAACTTTTGGAAGATATAAATGAATATTGCAGGTACCCCCACCTTTGTTTCAGACAGGAAGTACGGTATGCATTCGCATTGAGTGCATTGAGTTGCATTTTTCAATGTTGTGGAGAATTAAAAAAAAGTTAGCTATTCTTCTTTATCTTTCTTTTTTGCTTAATCACGCTGTTCCCATGGTTTTGTTTTCAAAAAGTGAACTTAGCACCATGTGCATCCCACAGCATGTAAATCCTAAAGCCTAGGTGGTCAAGTAATCTGGTGAGATGTGAGACCACGAAGGGAAAACACCTTTTAGCCTTTGCTGTCTGGTGAAATAGCTTACAATTCAGAGTTTCAAGAAGGGACGCACCAGTTATAGCTTCCAACACAACTCGCCAATATTTATTTTTTTAATGGGAGTGCCACTGACGCCTCAGCTGTAGACCTATCTCTGTCAGACGGATAGATTTGAGAACAGGGTGGACCTATAGAGGGAAACAATCAATTCTATCCATGATTAGATCATTTTATTATTATGCATCATATTTTCCCAAGTGTCCTCAGCAACCAATAGCAACACTAGCATAAAGGTATGGTCAAATAGGAATGCTCCATTGTTGAGGTCTCACAGGGGGTTTTCTATAATCCCTCTCTGGAAGGTACCGCCATTTTTTGGCACAGCTTTTTTCAGTGTGAAAGCAAAAACTTTCCAGGAAGTAAGAAAACACAGGAGAGGGAAAAAAGACGACTTTGCTTGTGTTTGGTTTCCCATAATGCTATTATTTCCTTTTGAAATTATGTATTTGTATTTGCCCTGGGTTGTAGCCCCTGTGGAGCTCTCAGACAAACCACCCGGCCTGTCTTGGACTGAAGGGCTCATTGTGTCATCTCAGCTCTCCGCCGTTTCCCATTGAACCGAGCTAGACGTGCTAGGAGCTTTATGAGGTGTCAGGGTGACAGATCCACTTGGCCTGCAGTGTGTTGAGTTAAGGTCTACTCTGGGACCGCCTGTGCTCTCCACTGACTGTCCTGAGGATATGATAAAGAACAGGCCTAGCTGGACAGCTGTTAGGTCTGTTGCCTTGCTTTTTTGCGTGCCCTTTGATATTTAAGGCAGGATGTTCGGGTCTGGTCCGCGCCGGGGCGGAGGTTGTGGTCACTGCGATATCGGGAGGGGTGAGAACAACACAGGATACTGAAAACTTAGTGGATCGGAACCGGTGAGTCATGATCTCAGTGGTTGCAGTTTAAAGATTTCTGCACAACAGATTGAGAGGGAAACCTGATTGATGTCATATAAAATAAACAAGGATAGCTTGCTATGGTGGGAAAGCTTCGAATGAGCAGACTTTTGTTTCAACACAGCATCTCGCAAACCACTCATTGAGATTATAGGAATTTTGAATTATGTATGTGGTGTGTAGTTACAGGGCTTGGCCTTAAGCCCCCATGTACTGTGGTAGTCCAAAACCAAGGATTCACAATCAAGTCAACACTAGCTGGATGTATATTTTATTGTAAACTCACTGTCAGCCTCTAGTTCTGTTTGTATAGCATCAATGGCTAAGGTTTGGTCCAGAGCCACCATCACAATAGAGAGGTAGTGTCTGTTCTGTATTGCAAGTCATGCTGATCTAGATTAGAAATCTGTCAAATTGTTATTCTTACTGTTGTTTTAATAATCTGTCTCCCTTGCAAAGAGATATGATACCATCAAGTGTCTTACCACATATCCAGGATGGATTCCACAACTTTGGACCAATTGGGAAATTGTTAAAAATGTCAAATGGCTTGTTTACCCCTGCCTCATTCCAAGTCATCACTCTATAAACATGTTTGTGCACCAAATTGCTTTTGGTGGACAAACAGTACTAAACTTAGTTTGAGAGCATTGCAAATCTATCTGGTTTTGGTTTGAGAGTAGGTATGACATGGTAATATTAGCACATCACAGGTGCAATATTAGTGCATGCAAAAGCATGTTCATGGTTTTAATAGGATGTTGGCAGGGTGCCATTTATTTGGATTGCTGCATACTGTTTGCGCTTAGGCATATTGCGTGTGGTTTTAACTTGGCATGTTTAAGAATTCTGTTCATTTCAACACTTTCATTTTCCAGTTGTTGTTTTTGTTTCAATTTCTTGGCTTGGTAAGATGACACTTTCAGCATGCCAGTGATTGAATCAGAGGAAATTACTCAACAAGTTGAAACACCTTCAGAATGGCACCCCTCGAAAATCCTAGGGGTGTCATTCTGAAGAATATCTATTAAATCTCAGAAGTGAGCATTGATAAATATTTGGGGCAGCATAGCTCAGTGGGTAGAGCTGGTGTGTGGCGATCGTAAGGTTGCAGGTTTGGTCCTTGGTCCCACAGAAAAGCATGTCAAAGTGTTGTTGAGCAGGACACCAAGCCCCAGCAGCTCCCTTAGCACCATATGGTGACTGTTCACTGCCCCTATACAATAGGATGGGTCAAATGCAGAGAATTGTGAATTTCCCCTTGTGGGACTGATAAGGGAACAATTAAATTAATTTTTCATGTTTAATTTTTGGAAATAAATTGTGCCATATACAGTTTATGTGTGTGTGTTTGTCCATCAACTGAAGTGCATGTGCAGATAAACATATATTTTTGCCAGCCTTGGACTAGTTTGATAAATCGTGTCTGGGCATCCAACATCACACACACTGAAATAATGGCTCTGACTAAATGAATTTAAAATGGGTTTTTTTTCCTGTTATTTAAGTTGTAGGCAGCGAGACATATTAATGTTATTAGTATGAGTTATGTTATTAATGTTTTAAATTATTTGGCCCAAGAGCACTATCTCACACCGTGACTGTGTTATAACATGACTCTAGTGCCTGATGATCCTCTCGTGTCAAATGGATTTAAGGAGTTGGCAGCGCATGTGGAGTAACTGTTTATCTGCTTGGAAACCATGTTTTCCTCCTCTTTGTAGTCTAGGTTCTGTCTAGCCTAAGGAAAACACAGGACCTTAGATTGTAGATATAAGTATTTTACTATTTAAAAGAGATATTACTCAGGGAGCTAAATACATTCATGGAAAGGTGCTCAAAATGAATGAAAAGGGAAATCCGTCTAAAAAGGCTAGATTCACCAGAAGGTCCCCCGCAGACCCCAATCTTAACCACTATTGTTCAAGAATAAGAGAGCAGGCAGGCATCTTAGAGGACTACTGAATGGGTAACACACACAGACGTACAATACTAAATGTGTATACTCCACACACATAATCTTGTGCATTACTGAATACACACAAATGCACATGTATAACACAACACAATCACACAATTATTCAAAGTGACAGCTGAATAAAGCTGTGGTGAAATATGTCAAAATAGTATTGTTTCATTTGTGGTTTGGGTTGAATTGTCAATGTCTCTATACTGAACTGTCTGTGAATTTGGAATTGAGCAACTTCACATACACAATAAGTCTTAAGTTCCCTTTCTTTTTTAATCGGCAATATAGCCTTCCATCTAATCAAACACAATTAAACTGATGGCCACTTCCTGTTTCCCACAGGAACTACAGACAGAACCAGTGCTCGACGCACTGAGAGACCCGAGGAAAAACAAAAGGTGCAAGCCTCCAAAAGAGGGCCTGCCATCTGCTCATCTGCCAATTAAATCATATCAAGAGTTTGCCAAGAGTAAGTCCATAGTTGTTACTGGCTGGTTGAAAAATGTTTACTCTGCAATTTAAAAGTTCCTGCTAACTTTACAATTTTAAATGACATTTAATTTTTTACACAAGATTCATAAAGCAGTATGTTAATGGGCTCTGTTATTATTGCATAGGTGTAAAATGCTCTGCTTTTTCCATTGGATTAAAATATTTTTCTTCCATTCATAACTTCAGCCTAAATTTCACGATGGACATATTAACTGGTCTTCAATTTATCCTCCCAGTTGCAAGTGCTTGTTATGTCTAACCAGCTGTTGTTGCCATTGTTTTAAGAGGGTGAGCCAAAGTCTATCATGATAGACTGGGATGAGTTGCATGGACACCGCACCAGAATGGACTACCAGAAAGGAAAGCTGCTGGTGAGGGAATCCGGTTTCTATTATGTTTACGCAAAGACCTGCTTTCGGTACTATGTCTTCGACAACAGAAGCCAGGCCACGACCCCACCACTGGACGTTAGCAATGCCCAGCTATTTCAGTATGTCTGTCACGAAAGCATCAAGCAGCAGAACAGCAAGGCATCCGTGTTGATGAAGACGGGCAGCACTATGCGCTGGGAGCAGGGAGACTACAACATGTACTGCGCCCAGCAGGGCCGAGGTGTGAGGCTTGAGGGAGGCGATGCCCTGTATGTGAATGTGTCCAATGCCTGGTTGCTGGACCCAGTGGGAGAATGGACGTATTTTGGGGCCATTAAATTGGGCAATTGAAGATTGAACACCTGGAGGGAGGATGTGCTACTGAACAATTTGACATGCCAATGAACCACTGTGCGAGCACTTGTTATTTTATAAGATTACTGATTGATGATGTTGTTAATTTTTTTAACATTTTGAATACTTATTTTTATATACATTGCTCTTCACCAAATAGCCTTTGAGTATTTTATGAGATAAAAAAAAAGCTTGTTGGTCGTTGAGGACTTGTTTAGTCACTTGGCCTGAAACAAGTCTGATTTGTGTCCTCACAAAACCTTTAAACATTTTACAATATAGCACTGGAAGCTTTTTGGTATTGCAATCTATTAGTTGATTAATTCAATACATTTCAAATCAGATTGCAGGGCTGATATCATTAACCAAGAGCACTTTTGAAAAAAATATGTTCAGTGATCTATTTGAAATGAACTATTATACTCCAATATTGGCTGGTAGATTTTGTGCCATCACATAATATTTGATAAACTTGGATACTTTAATAATATTTTTCTCAAATAGCTGGGACATCCACCCTATTTAGGCAATATCCTGACCATTGAGTACATGTTGTCATGCTGTCTGAGTCGATGTGGTGTTGACCAAGGAAATCCTAAAAAACTAGCAATCTATTTAGGGTTTCAAAAATGTTATTAGGAAGCTTCCATAGACTCCATGTAAAGTATTTGCATCTGCAAAGAGGTGTGCATTAGATGCTCAGCTTTACACGTGGGAATTTATTAACTTAAGTCACATAAGTGAAACCATTCCTGTAAGTGTATTGGTAGGAAGTGCAACAAACCATGATTTACTGTTGTTGATTCTTGTTTTCTTGGGAAAACATTGGTTCAGTGGTATAACAGCGTAGCATCTGCTTGTACTTAGCAAATCATCACAGGCTAATGATAACATTTCCGGCGCTGGCTTTGAGCCACAGCAGTTAATTGTCAAATGTCTAACGTAACATTTTTATTTGTAGTGTGAGCAAGACAGGTGATGAGAAATCACGGCATCCCTAGCCCAGAAAAAAGGGGGTTATGTGGTTAGTTTGTAATTTATTTTACTTTCAACTCCAAGTTGGAACAGTAATCTAGCCTTTTTGCTTATCTAGATTGTCTTACCACATTGCAAAATAAGTAAGAAATAGAAAACAGAGAAACTTACGACTCAGACATGTCATGAAAAAGACTTTCTGATTTTGACATCAGGATTTTTATGTGTTTTTTTATGCACGACAATCAATGGAGCAAAAACAATCACACGTGAACAATTATTTTCAACGTAGCAAAGTTTACTAGGTTTCTGTGTTTGAAATAAATATAATCCAAAGAGTGGAGTGCTTCAGTGAAGGCACCAACACAGCAACGTCATTCCTAAGGAGGAAATGACATCCTATTAGTTGTGTGATAGTGACAATCAAGACATTGAAGCAAATAATCAAGGAGATACAGATAGCTGGACTGTCTGACCATAGGTGACATGAACAGAGACTCTTGTCTTCTTAAACTAGAGTAACCAAATTGAGTTTGGTCCATCTTTAAGTTAAAAGTTGTTTTTTCATTTGGCTCTTCAGTGAGGTAAATGGGAATATGCACTATTTATTTATTAGATAGAGAAGAACAGAGACAGGTCATTGTTAAAGTGACTTGCCAGCTGTAAAAAATCACTCATATTTAATGTCTGTTGGACATTCATTATGCACCACTTGGATAAAGTAGTAGTCACACTTTTTTGTCATTAAACACAGGGGCTCCATTTTAGATTCCATATTTATATATCTTTGTCCTGACAATTCTGTGTGCACTTGCCTAGCCAAAAGCAGAATGAATATGTTTTCTCATGGGATTGTAGCATACCTGTTAAATCTTCATCTTTAATTTTTTTTATTCTGTTTTTTATTTATGTCTACATGTGTTTTAATAAAAACAGTACTTTTTTATAAGATTGCTTCATGCTTAATACCATGTTTACATTTGCTTTATAAATCACATTCACCCAGATAGAGTTAAGGGCATTTTATATTTCAACTCACAGTCATGCATGCCTTTAAGAACATCCTACCTTGACTGAATGATACATTACAGTACTGCACCATTTGATAACCTCTATAATCTTAATATTAATTCAACATTGATATGGATCAAGAGCATACACATCCACTTGCTTTGACCCCCACCATGTAATCCTGGTCAGTGCAGAAGTTGTTACAGAGACAGATGCTGAACAGAAACCGCCCACTGCAATGCTGCTAACTCAGAGCAGTTATTTGGACTATAGCACAGAGGAACCTGGAGTATAAACAAGAAACAGAATCCATAGGACAACAAATAGGATGAAAATTTCTTCACGAAGCTATAATGTGTGCATGGGATGTGTGACCAAGCCTTTACGATCACTATGATGATGGGCTTCCAAGGAGGTTCTACACTGTATGTGTTTCACAAAAAGAGGTGAATCTGTTCCGCTGGATCAAAACTTGATTGAGAAACGTTTTGTCACTCACCAGGTGACTTCTTCAGTCTGAGCTGAAGGCAAACATCCCCCTCCTTATAAACGGTTCCTTGATGCCACACAACAATAGGCTGGTTTCACATGCAAATTGGGTGATCAACTGCATATTCAGTGACAATGGGCACCATTCACAGGGGGTTGGAGAATGTTTGCGATCACGGCATTGTAAGACGCCGATAGATGTACTCTCAGGCCACCACACCTATTCAAAGACGGTCGTTCCCTCTTCACATAAATGGCCTCCTTCACCCCCCTCTCAAACCAGCGTTCCTCCCGTTCAGCCTTCAGCTCAGACTGAAGAAGTCAGCTGGTGAGTGACGAAACGTTTCTCAATACACTTCTGATCCAGCTGAACAGATTCACCCTTTTTTGTGATTTCCCTACCTGGATTATTGAGCATGCATCAAGACACTGTATGTGCTTGTTTCTTTGTGTGTGTTTGTGTGTGTGTGTGCGTGCGTGTGTGTGAGTGTGTGTGTGAGTGTGTGAGAGAGAGAGAGAGAGAGAGAGAGAGAGAGAGAGAGAGAGAGAGAGAGAGAGGGAAAGAGAGAGAGAGAGCGAGAGAGAGAGAGAGAGCCAGAGAGAGATCATTTTTGTTTAGGCCATCAAGTAAAACAGTCCCTCTATTGTGTGTGCACTTTGTTTTTAAACAGCATATGGCCAGAGGCCGGCTGGGGTTCACACATTTTTACTGGGACCTCACATGGCTCCCCACTCATTATTCAAGAGCTACCAAGGGTTTAAAATGAAATTATGGGGGTTTGAAGAGGAATACTTGGCTCAAATGCATAGGGGCAGCAGTATCTCAGTGGTAGAGCATGCACTTCTTGAACTAGTGAGCCAGATGTTGTGGGTTCGAATCTACCACAGCGCATTAGGAAGGACATCCAGGCTTAATCCCCCATACTCCATCTAAGTCCATGTCTAATCCTACAACATGGGGCATATATGACATGTACAAATTGAAACTCTTACTTACCTTAAGGGAATATGGGGCTGATTAGATCATGACTTTGAAACCCAGATCTGATGTTTCAGATCATAGTGTAATAACAGTTCTGAATATTTGATTTCTTGTAATAGCACTGATGAGAACCATCATCAGGGCAGCAAAGTGGTGCAGTGCTGCCTCAATGCAAGGTCCCAGGCCTCTGCAATGCAAGTAAAAATGTTGTCCCAGGCATTTTCTGTGTGGAATTTTCACGTTCCACCTGTGTCTATGTGGGTTTCCTCTGGGTGCTCCAGTTTCCTCCCACCATCAAAAAGATATTTTTTGTACCTTGATATTCTTTGTACCTTGACCCTATGCACTTGTACATCACTCTGGATAAGACTGTCTGCTAAATGCCTGTAATGTAATATACATGTTAGGGTTAATAGTCCTGCCTGGGCTCCTGACCAAGGTAAATGGAAAAAAAATAACTAGAGTTTGTCCTCAGGCACTGCAGCTGCTCTGCACAATAGGATGGGTTAATGCAGATAATACATTTCATTGTATGCATGTACAATAACAAATTAAAGCGTTTTTTCTGACTCATGGGAGCCAGTTGAGCTGCAAAAGGGCCAAAAAATATAATCTCTTGGTTTTACTTGTATTTCCCAAAAGACTGAAGGCTCAGGTGTATGCCCCTCCAATGTAGGGTGGCGTAGGATATATTAGAGGTATTTAGCAGACACTGTTATCCAGAGCGACGTACAAATGCATAGGGTCAAGATACAAGGAGTGGTGTAGCTCAGTGGGTAGAGCGGTCGTCTGGCAATCGGAAGGTTGCAGGATCGATCCCCGGTCCTGCATATAGCATGTCGCGGTGTCCTTGAGCAAGACACTGCACCCCGAGCGCCATATGTTGGCAGCTTACTGCTCCTATACAATAGGTTGGGTAAAAAATGCAGAGAAATCCAAACTTCCCCCTTGCGGGACTGACAAGGGAATCATCATTATTATCATTATTAAAAAGGATACCGGAGCAACATTAGATAACAATCCTAGTGCCATCATAAGACTCTGACGCAACATCAACTAAGGAACATAAACCTAAAATAAACTAACAAGATTTAATGTGGCTAAACCATGTACATTGAAATCAAGAAAAGGAATAAGGCTAAAACTAGGAGTTAGAGCTAGGACTAGAAGAAGGTACAGGCGGAAGAGATGAGTTTTTAATCTGCTCTTGAAGATGGCCAGGGTCTCTGCTGTTCTGACTGCCATGGGAAGGTCATTCCACCAGCGAGGAGCCAGGACAGACAGTAGCCGCGACCATGAGGTGCAGCTACGGCGAGGGGGAGATGCTAAGCGACCAGAGGTGGCAGAACGGAGAGGTCTGGTTGGAGCATAGGGTCTAATGAGTCTCCGCAGGTATCCAGGTGCTGACCCCTTGACTGCCTGGTATGAAAGCACCAAAGTCTTAAATTTGATGCGAGCCATAACAGGCAGCCAGTGGAGGGTAGTGAGCAGGGGGTGACATGGAAATGCCCAGGAAGGTTGTAGACTAGGTGAGCAGCAGCATTCTGGATGAGTTGTAGAGGTTTGAGGTCCTGAAAACACAAGAAAGCCGCAGAGACAAACAAGCCTGAAGCAGATGAATCTCATCCCATTTCCACAAGAACCATCAAGAGGTGGTGAGAGTTGCTATGGAACTACCTGTTATGTGTGTTGGCATGGGGGCATCATTTGGAGATGCTTTGTTGATTTAGGTTAACAATAAAGCTTGTAAACATTTAAGTGTAGCTACTTATTAATTATTTAGTCATCTTATTATCTTTTCACCACATGTCTCAGGAGGTACAACAAGTCATCCAGCAATTGGAAGGTCACGGGTTCCATTCCTAGCTCGCTCAGAAAGTGTGTTGAAACTTCCTTGAGCAAGACACTGAATCCCTGACTACTTCTTGGGGACTGCAGCTGCCCATTGCTCTTATACAATAGGATGAGTTAAATGCAGAGGATTAATTTCTTGTAAGATTGCAATTAATCTGAGAATGGTCAATTTTCACGTCATGATGAGACCCTTCATTGTGGGGATGGACACATAGTTAGATTGAGCTTGGGAGAATAAGGCCGAATGCTCTCCCTGATGCCCCACGGTAGATTTGAACCTGTAACATTTGGCTCGTTAGTTCCCGAAATATGCCCTCTACCACTAAGCTACTGCTGCACGTGTAATAATATAATGACCGTGCAGACCTGTTCCCAATGTTCGCATATTGTACAAAGAGTAGCGAAAGCATGGACCTTCACTTTGGCAAGACTTGTTGTAAATGTTTTCACTGAGATTTTCATAGTTGTCTGTGAAAGATAATGCCTCAAAACTGCTTTGCTGTTTTTTACATGAATAGGAACATAGAGGGTAAGAAAAAACGATCTTGTTATAGTAACCATAAGGAAAAATGACAAAAGAGAAGCAGGTAAGGGAGGTGTGGATAAATACAATTCATCACGAAGACTGGAAGACTTGGTCATATGACATCATCTTGAAAGCAAAAATTTGTGGCAAAAATTTGGATACTAGTAAATGTTTTCTGTACATCATATATTTTCAAAAGTAACAGCAATATATTAAATATTTCTTAAAATGTACTTTTCTTTATGTATTAGATTATAGATAAAAGCTTAAACATTAAAAAAAGATTCCCTTATCAGTCCTGCAAGGGGAAATTTGGATTTCTCTGCATTTTTGACCCAACCTATTGTATAGGAAAAGTGAGCTGCGAACATATGGCGCTCTGGGAGCAGTTAGGGGTTAAGTGTCTTGCTCAAAGACACATTGACATGCTATATGCAGGGATCAATCCTGCAACCTTCCGATTGGCAGACGACCCCTCTACCCACTGAGCTATGCCGCCCCAATTAATTACAGTTCCTGTGGGCTTGGTGCCCTAGGCTATGCATTCTTTGTTTTGTTCTCTAACACCATCAATCTGGATATATTGCAAGTCCTGCCCTGTGTTTTTTTTCTTTTTCTAAGCAGCTAAAAGGTAATAAATAATAATAATAAAGATTCCCTTATCAGTTCTGCAAGAGAAAAGTTGGATTTCTCTGTATTTTAACCCATCCTATTGTATAGGAGCAGTGAGCTGCCAACATCACTGCCGACAGTGTCTGTTTGGTGTCCCCGATGTACAATTCACTGCAGTCTTACTGGCATGTAACGGCGTACACTACCTTAATCTATTTGTGCCGGGGGACCCAATCCTTGGGCTGGACCAACTTTTGACGCAGTGTGTTTAGGGGTCTGAAAGCAACTGAGACACGATGTTTGGAAAATACGCATCTCAACTGTTCCGACACTCCTGCCACATACGGAATCACTACCAGTCTGTGCTTTGGCTCCTCCTCTCCCCCCACTTGGCTGGAGCACTGTTTGGGAGGCTTCCTGGCTTTCACAGATGCCCACTTAGGGTTTAGACATCAGGGAGTGTGGCTTGGTTCACAGCAGACTGAGGTGGATGGAACTGATGATGGCACAAATGAGGCAGTCACCCACGGTGTCATATTTCCTTGCCACATATCTGTTGTGAATTCAGAAATGAAAGCTAGGTGGCACTTCTACCTGGCAGACTGTGGTTTCAATGGCTCAGCCCTAGGGAAAGTCTATGGCTTGTGGTTCACAAAGGCAGTGAAGGGGTGGGCCCTCTAGCAGGAAATTGAAGTGTGGAACTCCTAAACACAGGGCAAGGAGTTTGTAGTTCAAAGTGCTATACATCTGCTCACTGGGAAGAAGCTGCTGGTTGAAAAAGCCAAGGGGTTACCAAACCCCAATGACCAGCTTCTGGAAAACAGTAACAACCACATAGTCTGAGGCATCTGTGGTCAAAGCAATGTGGGCCTCATGTAGCAGGTGAGCCACCATAGTTACGGCTGTTAGGGGCTCTTTAGTGGCTAAGAATTCCTCTGACATGTCTGCGGACCAGGACATGGCATGCTTGGGGGGCTTGACCTGGAAGGCTCTGTAAAGGGTTCCCAGAAGGTGGGCAGCCTAGGGAATAAAATGGTGGCAAAAATCTACCGAGGAACTTCCACAGAGCCTTGACAGTGAGGATGCGTGGGAGCTTCAGCACTGCCTCCACCTTCCACAGCTGTGGGACCTGGCTATAAGGATGCGGTGGCCAAGGAAATCAGTTAAAACAGGACAAGGCTATCGACAGATCTTTGTATTATAGACTGTATCCAGGGGAAGCTACACCTAGTCTGTATGGTTTACCCAAGATACACAAACAGGATGTGCCCTTGAGACCGATTGTTTGCATGATTAACTCTGTCACCTACAATATCTCGAAGTTTCTGGCTTCCGTTCTCAACCCATTAGTAGGCAATAATGAAAATCATCATATTCAGAATACTATGGACTTTGTTGAGAAGGTGAGGGACATTAACATGGAGGAGGATGAGATGTGATGGTGTCATTTGATGTTAAGTCTCTCATCACATGTGTCCCTGTTGATGAGGCAGTTGAGGTGGTCCATAAGAAACTACGGGGAGACAGACCTCAGAGACAGACCACCCTTGACTCTGACCAAGTGTGTCTGCAGCTGAAACTGTGTCTTTCAGTCTACATACATCACTTATAGGAGGCGATACTACAGGGAGAAGCATGGGTGTGTTATGGGTTCCCCCGTTTCTCCTATAGTGGCCAACTTGTACATGGATGAAGTAGAGAGGAATGCTCTGGCTTCATATCCAGTGAATCCACCTAGTTACTGGTTCAGGTATATGGATGACACCTGGGTTAAAATTGAATCCCAGGACGTACCACAGTTCACTGAACACATTAACTCAATGGCCCACATCAAATTCACAAGGGAGGATGCAAAAGATGACATGTTGGCTTTCCTAGACTGTGGGCTGAAGGTTGGTGTTGGGGGGCGGTTGATTGTTAGTGTGTACCGCAAACCCACACATACAAACCAGTATTTGGGGTTTGACTCCCATCACCCTCTGGAGCATAAACTGGAAGTCATCAGGATGCTGTACCACCGGGCTAACAACGTCCCCACTGACTCAGTGGCTGGGGAGGAAGAGAAGTCCCATATTAAACAGGCCCTGGTTAAGTGTGGTTACCCTAACTGGGCGTTTGTTAAAGCCAAGAAGCCTCCCAGCCAGCAAAGTGGAGGGAGGGGAGGAGCCAAAGCACAGACCAGTATTGATTCCGTGGTGGTGGGAGTGTCGGAACATTTGAGACGCGTATTTTCCAAACATCGTGTCTCAGTTGCTTTCAGACCCCTGAATACACTGCGTCAAAAGTTGGTCCACCCCAAGGATTGGGTCCCCCGGCACAGAGCAATGTAGTGTACGCTGTTAAATGCCAGGAGGACTGCAGTGACTTGTACATCGGGGACACCAAACAGATGCTGTTGGCAGGGATGTTGACAGCTCACTGCTCCTATACAATAGGATGGGTTAAAATGCAGAGAGATCCAACTTTTCCCTTGCAGAACTGATAAGGGAATCTTTATTATTATTATTTATTACCTTTGAGCTGCCTTAGAAAAAGAAAAAAAACACAGGGCAGGACTGGCAATTTATCCAGGTTGATGGTGTTAGAGAACAAAACAAAGAATGCATAGCCTAGGGCACCAAGCCCACAGGAGAGCAACACAGGCGCAACATAGAGTAATGTAGTGCACGCTGTTAAATGCCAGGACTGCAGTGACTTGTACATCAGGGAGATCAAACAGACGCTGGCTAAGAGGATGGCGCAGCATAGGAGAGCCAACACATCAGGCCAGGACTCTGCGGTCTACACCCATCTACAAGCTAGTGGCCACTCTTTCAAGGATGATGATGTTCACATCCATGATAGGGTGGAACGCTGGTTTGAGAGGGGGGTGAAGGAGGCCAATTATGTAAAAAGGGAACGACCGTCTTTGAATAGGGGTGGTGGCCTGAGAGTACATCTGTCGGCATCCTACAATGCCGTGATTGCAAATATTCCCCAATCCTTTGAGAATGGTGCTCATTGCCTCTGAATGTGCAGTTGAACACCCAACTTGCATATGAACCCAGCCTATTGTAGTGTGGTATCAATGTACTGTTTATAAGGCGGGGGGGGTGTTTGTATTCAACTCAGACTGAAGAAGTCACCTGATGAGTGATGAAACGTTTCTTAATAAACTTCTGATTCAGTTGAAATGGATCACCTCTTTTTTGTGATTATACTTGTTTTGTGCTGGTGGATGTTCAAGCAGACTTACCATCCTCGCTGCAGTGGAGAGATGCTACCATGTAGTAGTGTATGTTGTCCTCCGTTCTAACTTCCCTGAGGGTAAATTGAGCTTGAGCCTACACGAACCACATGGTCGCATTTTACTCCTAAATCTCAGGCAGTTCGATTGAATCTGCGGCAGCTGTCAAGCCCAGAAAACTCCGGAACTGTCCAAGATTGTATTGGGGTCACCAATGTAAGAGCTGCTTCAAGAAGAAACTGACATTTATTTGCATCTTGAAAAAGCAAGGAAACCTTTCTTTTTAATCATTAGCATTGATCAGATCACCACCAAAAGCCTTTGTCACATGACAAAGTGACACGACAATATTACCTGGCTAGGTTCCATGGGTAACGTAGTCAAGGATACCTACTTAGCAATGATAGGGAGAATACAAAATGCATTGGGAACATGAGCAAGATCCCTGTGAATTATAACTGTTCAAACTTACTAATTGTCCTGCAGGTGAGTAGCCACCACAGTATGTCTAATATCAAAACCCATATCTGCAAGGACCAGAACTTTTGGGAAACGTTTCTCAATAAATGCACAATGTTCACTAACGTGCTTGTTACTAGCCCTTCCTTCCCAGGTGTTTGATGATATGGCAGTTTTTGCGGAGTGAATCCTATTAAACATTGCATTGTATTGTGGCATTTATAAGACTTTGTATCTGATCTTGCCATTAAATGTGATGGGTTATGAATGAAAATGTCAAATCAATCTGTAATGACTGCATACCTTTCCAAGGTGCTGCCTGAACTGCTTTGGCGTTGTTTTCAAAGTGCTTCCCCAGTTGACCAGATAATAAATTGCCTCATCTTCATAAAAATGACCTCAATTAACATTCATCCTGTGATCCTCAATTAACATGCCAACCTCAGCTCTCAGTTCAGTGTGTGACCCACCCAACTTCCTTTTAAAGAAAGAAAGAAAGGATTCCCTCATCAGTCCCGCAAGGGGAAATTTGGATTTCTCTGCATTTTTGACCCAACCTATTGTATAGGAGCAGTGAGCTGCCAACATATGGCGCTCGGGGAGCAGTTAGGGGTTCAGTGTCTTGCTCAAAGACACCTCGACATGCTGTACGCAGGACCGGGGATCGATCCTGCAACCTTCTGATTGCCAGGCGGCCGCTCTACCCACTGAGCTATGTTGCCCCCCTAAAGGGTGGCAGCCCGCTCACTGAACATATCAACAATGACCAAACAGTATCTTTTTTGACATGGTATCATCTCAATTAAATCCATCATCAAATGATCAAGGGGCGGCATGCCTCAGTGGGTAGAGTGGTTGTCTGGCGATCGGAAGGTGGCAGGTTTAATCGCCACACCTGCAGAGAAGCCTGTCGAGCTGTCCTTGAGCAAGACGCTCTTCCCCCTAATTGCTCTGCCCTGTGATAGATTGGTGGCCTATATAGGATGTACCCCGCCTTTTGCCCAATGAGAACTGAGATAGGCTCCAGTTCCCCCATAACCCAATTTCAGATAAGCGGTTGACAATGGATGGATGGATAAATGGATGAAATGATCAAATGTCTTGATGCATGATCAATAATCCAGGTAGGGAAATCTCAAAAGAGGTAAATTTGTTCAGCTGGATCAGAGGTTCATTTTTGAAACGTTTCGTCACTCACCAGGTGACTTCTTCAGTCTAAGCTGAAGGCAAACATCCCCCTCCTTATAAACAGTACCGTGATGCCACACAACAATAGGTTGGTTTCACATGCAAGTTGGGTGATCACATGCAAGTTGGGTGATCACCCAACTTGCATGTGAAACCAACCTATTGTTGTGTGGCATCACGGTACTGTTTATAAGGAGGGGGATGTTTGCCTTCAGCTTAGACTGAAGAAGTCACCTGGTGAGTGACGAAACGTTTCAAAAATGAACCTCTGATCCAGCTGAACAAATTTACCTCTTTTGAAATGATCAAATGGTTTTCCAGGAGGACAGTGGCTTGCAAATGGCCTTTTAATGTTTCTACATGGATTGTGTTGGGCACAAAATAGACATTTCTTTCAAAAATTGTCAGAATAAACTGTGAAGTCACGAGTGCATCATGCTGCATCAATAGCAGTGCATATACCATGCTTGCTCCTGAGAACTCTCCCATTAGCTACTTAGCACAACAGTGGAAGAGGTTTAGTGGCAAGCATGTTTTTTTTTGTTAGTGCCTAACCACACTCCGTCAGGATGTGTAGCACAAGATTCAGACCAGAGTGTGTGTTCTTGTGGTGTTCATAATGTCTATAATGTGGATATGTCATCAAATGGGTCAAGAGGAGGATTTGGAGTCAACAGGGAAACACAAAACAAACAAAAAACAAAAAAAGAATGTTATCAGATGCTGCTGCTGCATTTCCTATAGAGATATAGCCAGAGGCATGAGTTTCAAACTTCATTACAGAGACACATTTAGGCACCAAATGACATCTAGAAATGTAGAGCCATTGAATAGCCATTGAACTAGAAATGTAGAGCCATTAAACAGTTCCAAATGGAAGTAAGTTATCACTGGTCTTTAGGATCTGGTCTCGGGGTGCAGTTGTGTGGAGTACTGCCACCTGCTCTTAGAAGAGTTACAGGATTTAGAACTACATCATTTGATGGTGATGTCAGGCATCCAAAAGAGTGGTGTGATACCTCAGCAAGCATTGCACTGAGAGGTGTGAAGTCTTTAGTGTTCAAAATGTGACCAATAGCATAAGGAACCATTAGAGTGAGATCACTGTAACCCACGATGTCACGTGATACGGTCACAGCTTTCTCCACTGCAGTAGCAGCGCATAGGCAAAGATGAAGTCAAACTGCTACAGGGTCAAGTTTTCTTTTTTTTAAAGTCCAAAACATGTCATGAAGCTGTCTTTCTGATCTATAAATGTAGTAGGTGGATTCGTAGGCTTAGGCAATCTGAGTGTGGGAGCTGATTATACAATTGTCTTCAAGTCAGCAAAGCCATTTCTGTATCTTCAGTCTAAGTCAGTCATGTCATGTGGACAGATTTTTACAATGGAGGAGAGGCCTGCCTCTCTTGTAGAGTAAACAGGGATCCACTGCCAACAACATGATGTCATACCTAGAAAACTCTTAATTTTCCTTTGTTACTGGTTTTAGTACAGATTGGATTAATACAATAGAATTCAGTCTGAGCTTACTCCAAGCATCCCCACCTTTATAAACAGTACTGTTGCATGCCAATCAATAAATGATGGTCTCGTATCCAAGTTTGGTCATTGACTGCACGTTCACCGGTAATGAATCCTATTCACATGATTGGGGATTAATTGCAATCACAACTTTATACAATTATGATACACTTACCATTTGGCCCCCATCTTTGTTCAAGGATGGTCATTCCCTATCAACATAGATGACCTCTTTAACAATATTTTCAAACCTGATCTAGAAAATGCCTATAGCTCAGTCCTCCACCAGCTCATCACCTTTGCCCAACACGTTTTTCTGCATTCTTACCTATATACCTATATACAGAGCCGGGTGTCCAGCTACTTCAACAACTTCCAAATCTGCTATGTAACACAGGTGGCAACAACGTGTTGGTATAATTTGGATACAGTTCAGATTGCTAATTTTTCCCATCCTCTCCACTGTAATATTTGAAATAATTATGATTGGCTGGATACAAATGGTTTGAGGAGTGAGATCACAGTCAGAACAATTGCCTGCCTTGTGGAGCAATATGGACGAAGGGACAAGCCTTCTCAGAACAGCACATTGTACTGCTCGGCTCCTAAAAAGGCTTGAAGAACTCCTTTCATGGGCCAGAATGAGAATCAAACCATCCAACTCTTGCATTCTCTCAATTCGAAAAGTAGCCGGGAATGACCTTATCTGTTTCACAGTGGATGGAGAAAGAATTCTGGAGCTGGGGGGGTAACCTGCCTGAAATGTAGGGAGACTTCATACAGCCAATCTGGGTGACAGATATACGGCTGCCACTACAATAAAAACAGTTTTCTGAAGGCCTAGCAAGGGTTGACAGAAGCCATTTCCTAGTTTAAGGTCTGGAAGGTCTGGTGCTACCAATTCAGTCTCGACCAGGACCTGATTTGTTAAGATCACCACGTTTACAATAATGAGGATGAATGCCAAGGCCAAATACTTCATCCCCAAGTGGCTGGGCCTCCCTCAGAACCTCTTTAGAATTAGCTTTTTTGGAGGGAAGTATCATATATGCCCACCTCTTGAACCAGTGAAGCTAGGCTAATAGCAAAAACTAGCACCGGAAGTAACAATCGGAAGACATAGTTTCTAGCCCAACTAATATCACATTCTAAACAAACCAAATACCTTGTAGAAGGAATCCTAAAACTGTCCATTCGTATATCACGCATACGTTAAAAACTTCATTCTTTCATGACCGCTATGTTGTCTTCTTTGGTCTGTGGATGATCTCCGTGGTTTTCGATTACTGTAGTTGAAGCCGCCGCGGTAGCTCCACGATCGCGCCGAACCGCTATCGAGGTGAATCTCTGTGAAAGAGAGTTGATTAAATTTTCAGTGGCTTTGGGGGAGTCTTCTTTCGGTGGCTTCTTCTTTTCACCTTTATAATTCAGCTTATTCCGTGCAGGGTAAATAAGGAATGGCTCTAAACCCATGTCTTTAGCTTTCTTCAGGGCAGAACTGAAGCTCTTTCTCTTTGCTGTAGTTGCAGGACTGTAATCCGGCAAGAACAGGAGGGTGCGAGTTGTTTGTACCAGATCATCAGAGACCGGCGGGTGGCCCCGTTGAAGGTGTACTTCACTGGATAAATTTGCCATGTCCCGTTAAGGAAAATCGATCTGCCTTGCCAACGTAGTAATCTTAAAATGAGGGTGCGCGGATTGTTGGATATACACGATGTGCCCGTTCAATATCAATGTCTCGGTCGACCAATGAAAGGATCGACTTGGGGAGGTTATCCTTAAGGTAGCCGATTACATCCAATCCCTCCATTCCTTCTGGTAAACCAACCATCCATCCAACCAACCATCGTCAACCACTTATCCGGTGTCGGGTCGTGGAGGTAGCATATTTTAGCCGGGATCTCCAAGCTTTCCTTTCCCTTGCAACATCCACTAGCTCTGATTGGGGGATCTCAAAGCGTTTCCAGGTCAGTGTGGAGATATAATCCCTCAATCTGGTCCTCAGTCTACCCCGTGGTCTTCTCCCAGCTGAACGTGCCTGAAAAAACCTCTTCTGGGTGGCGATTTCTGGGAGGCGTTTCTATTTGTAGGACCAGTGGCTCTACTCTGAGTCCCCCGTGTATGTCTGAGCTTCTCACCCTATCTCTAAGGGAGACGCCAGGCACCCTCCTAAGAAACCTTATCTCAGCTGCTTGTATCAGTGATCCTGTTCTTTCAGTCATGACCCAGCTTTCATGGCCATGGGAGAGAGTAGGCACAAACATTGACTTGTAGATCGAAAGATTGGCCTTCTGGGTCAGCTCTCTCTTGGTAATGATGGTTTGGTAAAGGGAGCACAATACAGCTCCAGCAGTTCCAATTCTCCAGTCCAACTCATGCTCCATTCTCCCTACACTTGAGAACAAGACCCCCAGATACTTGAACTCCCTCACATGTGGTAATAACTCATTCCCTACTCAGATTGGACAATCCTCTTGTGTCCTGCTTAGAACCTTGGTCTCATATTTAGAGGCACTGATCCTCACTCCAGCTAATTCACATTCAGCTGCAAAACAATCCAGTGGGTGTTGGAGGTCAGAGACCGATGATGTCAACAGAACCACATCATCTGCAAAAAGCAGTGATTTAATCCTAAATCCACCGAATTGCAGCCCCTCTCTTCCACGACTACGCCTGGAGATCCTGTCCATGAAGATCACAAACAGGATAGGTGATAAGGAGCAGCCCTGATGGAGATCAACCCCTACTGGGAAAGAGTCTGACTTACAACCCAGAACTCTTACACAACTCTCGCTTTGGGCATAGAGAGATTGGATGGCTCGGAGTAGTGACCCTCTTATCTTAAACTCCCTAAGAACTTGCCACAATATACCCTGGGGGACTCGGTCATAAGCCTTCTCCAGATCTACAAAACACATGTAGACTGGATGGGCATACTCCCAGGCCCCCTCCAGGATCCTTGCAAGGGTAAAGAGCTGGTCTGTTGTTCCACGACCCGGGCGGAATCCACATTGTTCCTCCTCAATCTGTGGTTCAACTAATGGCCGGACCCTCCTTTCCAGCACCTTAGACCTTTCCAGGGAGGCTGAGTAATGTAACGCCTCTGTAATTACCACACACCCTCTGGTCCCCTTTTTTGAACACTGGGACCACCACCCTTGTCTGCCACTCTTTAGGCCCGGTCCCAGAACTGTCCCTCAACACCAAAAGCCTTCAGCATTTCTGGACATATCTCATCAATCCCTGGGGCTTTGCCACTGTGGAGTTTTTTGACTACTTCAGTGACCTCCTCCAGGGATATTTATGTTAATCCTCCATCAACCTTCAGCTCTGTCTCTATCTTAGAGGGTGGGTTAGTTGGGTTCAGGAGTTCCCCAAAGTGTTCCTTCCATTGTCCCATTATCTCCTCAGTTGAGCTCAACAGCGTCCCATCCTTACTATAAACAGCTTGGATGATTCCCCGTTTTCCCCTCCTGAGGTGCTGGCCAGTTTTCCAGAAGTGCTTTGGTGCAGACCTAAAGTCCTTCTCCATGGCTTCCCCGAACTCCTCCCACACTTCCTGCTTTGCCTCTTTCACTACTGAGGCTGCCGTCCCAGGGCCTGTTTGCACTTTTAGCCAACATAATGTTTCAGTTAAATGCTTTATTGTTTAAAAAAACAACACAAGATAATCTCAATGATTACAATAATGTTCTTTGTAAAAATTTACAATATGATAGTTAAATTCTATTATTTGAGCTGACTGCAGACATGTGTGAAGAGTATGCAATGTGTACTATTCACGGGGGATGCCTGAAGTCAGTTTAGTCTGAAGATGTTACAGGTAGGAGTAATGAAAGGTTTCTTGCTTCGGATTTGTCCAGATTAACTAATTCAACATTTTTGTGTTAACTTTACCTGGATTATTGACTATGCATCCAGACATAATCTGATTACGTATTTTTTTCTGTGACTATTGGAATGCCGCTACTTTTTTTTGGTAACCTCATTACACAATGCACATTATTGTATTCTGCTACTCCCCAGGTTTGCTGACATCTATGTCACTTGAAATAGCCTCTTTCAAATTGACAGTGAAAGTTACGCAGGAAAAATTTAACAGTTGAAACCAGAATTGGTTATGTGTGTTTATATCAGGTGTCTTGTATGCCGCATACAGTAACTTCAAATAAAGTGTTGCCTTATTTAGTGTTTTGGGTGGAGTATATAGGTCAATAACTATATAAATGAATATATATAAATGATTCCCTTATCAGTCCCGCAAGGGTAAATTTGGATTTCTCTGCATTTTTGCAGCCCAACCTATTGTATAGGAGCAGTGAGCTGCCAACATATGGCACTTGGGGATCAGTTAGGGGTTCAATGTCTTGATCAAGGACACCTCGACATGCTTTCTGCAGGACCGGGGATCAATCCTGTATCCTTCCAATTGCCAGTTGACTGCTCTATCCACTGAGCTATGCCGCTATGATTACTGCAGTCTCAAAAGTATTCAGCCGCCTCATGACAAACATTTTTAGAACTTGGTAGAGCACCCTTTGCTGTTATGACCTGCTGCAAACATGATGCATTGCCAGACACCAACTTCTGGGAGCCTTCCTGAGGAATCTTAGCCCATTACTCATGGGCAAAGGCCTCCAGCTCACTAATACTCTTGGGCTTGTGTGCTGCAACTGCCTTTCACAAATCCCACCAAAGCTTTCCAATGGGGTTCAAGTCAGGTGACTGTGAAGGCCAGTCTAGTATCTTCCAGGACTTCTTCTGAAACCCAGCCTTAGTGGACTTTGAGGTATGCTTGGGATCATTGTCCTGCCGGAAGGCCCAATGATGCCCCATCTTCAGTTTCCTCATGACATTTTCTCTAAGGATTTCCTGATACTTGATTGAATCCATCTTGCCCTCCTCACACTGCAGGTTTGCAGCAAAAGTAAATCACCCCCAGAGCATCACTGAGCCACGGCCATGCTTCACTGTAGGCAGGGGTTTATTTCAGTGTATGCTTTATTCTTCTTCCTCCAGATGTGACACTGATCCATAGACCCAAAAGATTTCAATTTTGTTTCATCGCTCCACAGAACAGAATTCCAAAGACTCTTTGGCTTATTTGTATAGTTCAGAGCAAATTGGAGCTGACTTTTTTTGTGCCTTTGGGTCAGTGGTGGTGTACTTCTTGGATTTCGGGTAGGAACCCTTCCGTGTTTAGTATGTGCCTTACTGTGGAAACTGAAACCTCAGTGCCTGCTGCAACCAAATCTTGCTGCAGGCATTTTGCAGTCAGCCGAGGGTTTCTTACTACTTGCCTCTTCAGGACTCTAGTAGCAGCTGTTTATAGTTTCCTCTTTCGCCACGTCCAGGTGGTGTAGCCTATGTGCTTTATAACTATGCTTCCAGGTGTATATCTAAGAACATTCAGTGCCTTTGCTATGGCTTTATATCCTTTTCCTTGTTTGTACAAGGCAATGATCGCTTCTCTTAACTTTTTGGACAATTCTCTTGCCTTAGCCATATTTCTAACATGCAATGAAATGTCACAGCCAACAGTCCAGATATTTGAGGCCTTCTATCTCAAGCCCACCTGATGCAAATAATGAAGTCCTTGATTGGTTGGATCTGGTGTGCTTGAAACCACACCTGTTTTAGGGGCGGCATAGCTCAGTGGGTAGAGCGGTTGTCTAGCAATCGGAACGTTACAGGATCGAATCCCGGTCCTGCATACAGCGTATCAAGGTGTCCTGGAGCAAGACACTGAACTCCCAACTGCTCCCCGAGCGCCATATGTTGGCAGCTCACTGCTCCTACACAATAAGATGGGTTAAAATGCCGATAATTCCAAAATACCTTGTGGCACTGATAAGGGAATCCTTTTTTTTTGCTCCAACTGACTTTCATTCCTCTTCTCTCCAGTACATAG